>JAOEJI010785143.1:0-14168 GCA_025448255.1 Umimayanthus chanpuru
GGCTTGTTCTTAATTTTTGGAAAAATCTCAGCCTGGGTGATCTTATAAAGTTTGTTTTTATAAAAAAAAAAAGCGTGTATGTGGTTCGATCAACAAGGGTTTGTGTTTTTGCCGCGTTTGCCCGTCAGATAAAACTGTTCCGTCTGGCAAAGGGTAACGATCGGTACGTCAGCTTTTCGTACACAATAAGCCAGTTTCATCACAATCATGCGCAGTACCTAGTTGTAAGCGGTTTGTTTGGCGGGCCACGCGTCCTGTAAACACGGCAGATTGTACGAATAAGGAGAGATATTGCTTAAAATGTATTATAATGGGCATACTTCGATTATATTTTAAAAAATATCTCCCACATTCATACAATCCGCCGTGATGACATGAAGTGGCCCACAAATGACGTTATAAAATCAGCCATCTTTGTTGTTTTTACGGCGTCAGAGGATCACCTCAAAAATGCAAGAAATGGTGTTCGGCCAGCGTCAGTCATAAGTGCGTTTAAATGAGAGGCGAAACCAATAGTAGAGTTTCATACATTTTTGGTATCCTACTAATGATCAATTACTCACTCGCCTTTTAATTTTCAGAAACATAATAGCTGTCTATACAGATTTGCTGTGTCAACGAGGAGACACTGCATAATTTGTTCGAAAGAAATATAGGTTCCTTTATTTTAGCTGTGAATTCGGACCCTTTAGGAGCCACTTGCAAAAAGTCGCGCATCGTCAGTCGATGTTCTCACCCAAGACAATTTATGAGCGAGATGCTTCGCAAATTTGGTGTCCTTCGCACGGTCAGGAGACGACCATACAATTTTTTAGCCCTTTCAGCCCCAACTATGCCATATGACGTACTGCTGAATTCTCTTAAACTGTCTCCATAGTTTCCTTGTAAACAGGTTGGGAGAATTTTGTTTCTCATCTTAGATAGTTTTTTTTATATGATCATTTACTGCATTCTCATCACCAAACAACTTATTTTGTGTGGATAATGTAAGGAGAACTTACATACCGATAAACTGGCTTGGGCTGAAAGATAGATATATGTCTATAGATGTAGAGATTTTTTTTTCATAATTTCTTTACAACCATAAAAGTTGAATTGCGAAATTATTTACAAATTGCTAAAGATTAGGTTAGGTTAAAGGTTCGGATTTTCGTAGCTCAAAAGGTCAAGTTCAGACCAGAAACCTGTGGAGCATGTCTGTCCGTCCTCCCCCCCCCCCGTCCCCCCGAAAACTAGAGAGAACTACTGCAGTGGCATATTCCAGCAATTTGAAAATATGCTTTACAATAAGCTGTTGCTGATAGAAGGGTTTTACAGTTACTCTTTAACATTTTTGAATAAGTTATATGGTGCAGCTGTGTAGTTCCTACAACAGCTGCCACTGATGTAAAAAATACTTTTAGAATATATATAGAATTAGAAAAAATTGCCAATCGCAAACAATATTAAATGAACAACCTTAATTTTCTACTTGTAAGCGCATTGGGGAATTGTAAAATGCGTATTTAAGAACTGTATATTCTTTCTTTTTCCTGGATTTAAAAAATGGGGTTTGTTCGCATGCACTCGCCTCAATATTCATATATTATATACAGTAAGAACATGAACAGACTTTACTTTTAAAAGTGTTATAGCACCAAGTATCAATAGGTTCTTTATTGCAAATAATAAATTACCCTCCCCCCCCCCCCCCCAATCTTCGAGCACTTTGGCGACTATTTACACTATACAAAACAACTGTCGACAGTCGGTGAACGCTTTCTAGCAATCTAAAAACTACGCGTTTCTACACCTGTAAATTATCCTCCTTGCCACATAGTGAGGGGGAAACCAGTTGATCTCCAAGGGTGATAAATTATGGGCAAGCTCTGGGATCGAAGTGGGAAACCTAAAACTCTCAAGAAATGTCGGTTAAAATTATGACTATGAGTGAATGCAAAGTACACAAAAGCACTTATGCACAAACACAAAAAATCCCACTAAAGTAAGTAAAACGCAAACCAACTCGGTTGATAAAAAGAAACTTCCATCATGGCCCACTTAATATGGTGGACGCCATGGCAGGAAATGTAACGTCGGCGACTTTTAAGAAATTAGTCACTTTTCAACACCTTTCAAGTTCACTATTAGAGGGCGTGGGTGCTTCAGTTTGCTGGGCGTGGTTCCACTTGTTCTTGGAAACAGCTTTTATCTGAAACCACGCAGCACAACAACCCAGGATCTGTTCTTTCTTTCTGCGACTTTTTAGAAATGAGTCACTATTAACATCTTTCAAGTCCACGGTTAGAGGGTGTGCATGCTTCAACCGTCTTTGGCAAATAACTCAAGCAGTACCATTCTATTTATGTATCACGCAGCACAATAGGCAAAGCTTATTGTGCTCAGTTCGACTACTGGCAACAGTTTAAGTAATTCGGTTTCAGACTGACAAATCTACAGGTATACAGCTGTAGCATGTCACGAGAATGACGCCTTCTAACGTTCAATACATCGAACACAAGTAAGGGAAATTGATTTTGGATTACCATAAAATCCCGCTTATCATCCCCAGTTAGACTAAGCCCGCCTGTTCAATAACAAAATGCATCTCAGTTATGTTTGCCCAGACATCAAGGCTCCTCTTTTTCTCACCAGCATTGTCAGAGAGCCGCAACGTTTTGTTCACGTCAATTTTGTTATGCTTTGGAAGTTCTTGCTTTGCTTCTAATAAACTACTAGTTGATTGAAAAACTAGACAACCCGCACACAATTTTCACTCGCACTCTTACTAATATATACTATTTGCGTACATAGTAAATGGGCTATTTACATGAACAGCGGTGTAAACAAAATGATTCCAATTGAAAATCGAGCTCTGAATAGAAAAATCTAACTATAAAACATAAATAAAAATCCAAAAAAAATCTTCTGGGTTGAGGTTTGGTTTTTTTGCATGTTTATAGATGCTGGGCAAAACATGCTGGTTGCCTATGGGCTTTTAACATGAAACTTTCTTTTTCCGATTAAAAGCCCATCCCAAAAACTTTGTCAGTACGAATATAGATAAATGAACCCATGGCATGTAAGCAGTAATTTTAGGTACCTCCATACTGTAGACTATACAAAACCGTATCTTAGACAAACTTCTTGTTGTCAATAGGAGAGTAGGCGAAATCAAAGTAGAGGTTTGATATTTATCGGTGTGATGGGTTAGTTCTCAAAACAATTAGTTTAGCTTGTCACGGCGAAAGCGTTATCAATTGCTTTGTTGATCAAGCCCAACATTCTCCACACTGTAGCTTTCTGGCCAATCAGGTGACTGTACAGCACGTCAGGGTTACTCGTTCAACAGGATCTTGCAAGTGTCATTGCTTCTGTCCTTTCCATATTGTTTAGGTGGTTTCAAATAACGTATTTATATTATATTAATTTTATGTATTATTTTAAACACGCGATAAATTATAGTTTACTCTCCGTTTCATCATCCGTAAAGCTATGAGCTTCGTTGTACCACTGGCTCGTTAGTCTTTGCATCTCATCGTGAGCGTTTCTAACCTCCTGCAGATAGAATACAAAGGAAAGCACACCGAATTATTCACAGCCACACCACGAGTACCAAAGCCGTTTGAATTTCTAACTAGGTGAGAGAGCGATGGCAACTTATACATAGGACTTAGCTCAACTGCACAATATGCAGTGATATCAAACCAAAGAAATGACACGAATTTGACTAGAACTTATGCCTGTTAGTGCTAATCAGGCTGTGAGGGACTGGGCCCAGAACCTAACACTATAATCAGGTTTCTTTTGAGTGTGGAAAGCATATAGGCGTTAAAGTTATCTATACTCTGGTAGAGGTAAGTTAATTAATATGAAGAACTTATTCATGGCTACCGAGTTGCGAAGAGGATAGGGGGTGTTGCACTGTTCAATAATTTGAATTTCGACATCAAAATGTGAACAGACCCGACGTGGTTAGTTATTTGTTCATAGATAATGACCATGTTTCTCAACGTTTAAAGACAAAACTGCGTCTGAACAACGCATTGTCAATCGACTGGCCTGTCTACTAAATAACCAAACCAGCGGCAAAGGTCTTGCGGAGAATTTTCGGATCAGTCACTACCCACCTGTCCCTGCGATAAATACAATACACACTTGACTGAGTGCTAATCATCAACCTTGAATCTACCATAACCCGAGGGTTGGATGGGACATTTCCCAGAAAACTGGAATGACCCAAATTTTCTACATGTACCTTATGCACAAAAGCAGTACTAACCTGTCTTGTGAACTTCTTTGTGAAAAAAGGAACAAAATATCGAGCATCTAGCCTCGTGAAACCCTTAAGCGCTTTTCTCGTGTGAATTCTACCCCATTCATCGTCTGTTAGTTGTTCAGCATCCACGGCCGTGCCCTGTTGTGAGGGAAAAGTGCAACAAATCTGACTCTTTTTTCTGTATTAATTCTTGCTTCATTTGGAACATGTATGACTGCTACAAAAGTACGGATCGAAACTTATCTAGTTCAGTAGTTAGTAAATTGGTACACTCGGATCAAGAGGATACTTCAGCGAATGCAAATGCATCCGCCCAAAAGCAAGCTCATTGTGTGCACTCACTGAATTCTTAACCATAATGATAAGCGGAAGACAAAAGTGCATGGTCTTTTACCAAGACACTGTCATTAAATGTCAACCTCATTATCAGTTTGTCCATGAGCTGATGACAGTACCATGCACATGGCAACTAAAGGAAGCTTCAAAACCTAACGCTTTTTGTGGAAGTTTTAAGCATGACACACGGATTGCTGGAAAAGGGTCAAATACGAGAATAGAAGATACTGCACCACAAGAAAAATTGATCAGAAGATGCTACGTGGTACAGTGTCTATTCTACAGTATGCTGTTCGTTTGTTCGCCCTACGCAACACTGGGTGTGTAAAACGTTAACCAGCCTTTCTCCTTACAATATCAACACAAAGCAAGTTATTTCGTTATGAAGATTAAGTACCGTATTTACTCGATTAAGCCCCGCGGGGCTTAATTAATTTTCGCACTTTTTGGTGCGGGGCTTATCGGGGGCGGAGCTTATTCGAGGGCGGGGCTTATTTCAAGCATGAGCTTTTGCAATACAAATGAGGTGACAAGTTGTCTCCTGTAATGAGAATGTATTTTGCAAATTTACATTGAGATCAATGAAAAAGCAGATAAAACATTAAATATCGACTTAATTCATAGAGAATATTATATGGCCGTGCGGAGACACAAAGTTTATCTTCGAGTGGAAACCCAAAGTTCCGAAAGTTGTATCTAATGAATGAGTGCATCACTGGGGTGCGGGACTTACTCGGGGCGGGACTTATTAAATTTTTGGTCTTACTGGTGCGGGGGTTAATCGAGTAAATACGGTATCTGATCACAAACAACAAACCTGGTAAGATGAATTGTACATTTCGACCAACTTTTGTTTCAGGTTAAGATAATTTGGCAACCTATCATATGTCGCCGTTGGAGCTGTAAACGATGACCGCACGCAGAGAAGATCACCTTTATCAGAGTTTGCATCTCCACGATAACGTAAAAATAAAAAAGGCCGGGAAGGTGCAAAAATAATGGAAACCAAAGGGGTAGGGAATTATCAGAAGATAGGAGCCGGATATCAGTATGTACGTACAAGAAGGTCGGTATCTGGTTGCCTGGCTAGTTTAGCTTTTATGGTTATTCCAGGTGACCAGCACCTATCTCTTTTTTTCAAATAATAGTTATTTCAATTACGTTAATATGTTAAACCTTAAGGTGAAATAAAGTGTTGTTGTATCTGCCTACTTTCAAATCAGACAAAAAGAATTTCAATTGAAAAGTTTTCTTTTGCCCGCCGTCTCTGGCAAACTGTAGCCTCCTACTTTAAATAAATAAAGAAACCACTGTAGAGGTCACATGAGAGTGTGGACAAACTATGCAAATGGTTAACTATTTAGGCAGAAGATATTTTAAAACAAGTACAGTTTTGACACTGTAGGAGCAAATCGTACCTCTGTTTCCGTTTTGCTGAGAGTCAATCCCTTTTCAACTCCTCGATCAGCTCTTAGCAGCTACAACAAAACAAAATACAATATGCATTATAACATCCGATCTTTTCAAACTGTTATGGGCGTAATGATGTTATTATTCTGTAGTTCCATAAATTCTCTATTGTACGTTTTTGCGATAAAATGTGTGGTCTGTTGTGTCAATTTTTTCCAACATAACTTAACGGCATCTCTGTTCTGTTCTGTTCTGTTCTATTCTATTCTATTCTTTCCTATCCTATCCTATCCTATCCTACCCTATCATATCCTATCCTATCCTATTATATCATATTGTTACAAGTGTAATAATATATTATTGTAAATCGAAAGTGCTTTGGCAATATATAATAATTAGCATCATGCCAATAAAGCTTGTTACTACTACTATATCATACCCTATCATATCCTATCCTATTATATCCTACCCTACCCGATCCTATCCTATCCTATCCTATCCTATCCTATCCTGCCTTATACTGTCCTATCCTACCCAACCCTACCCTTCTCTACCCTACCCTACCCTATCCTATCTGCTTCGACGATGGGCTAACGCTCGAAACGTCAGCTACACATCAAACCCCACAGGCGAAAAACATACCATATCAACCTTTGGTTGATCAAACCCGGCGTATTCAGCTTACTCGCCAAAACAGTTTTTTTTCAAAACTACATTTAGTCTTCCATTGTCTATCCTATCCTATCCTACCCTACCTTACCCTACCCTACCCTATCCTACCCTACCCTACCTTATCCTATCCTACCCTGCTCTACTCTACCCTGCACTACTATACTCTGCCCTATCCTACTTTACTTTGCTCTGCACTGCATCCTACATTATCATACCCTATTTTATACTATTCAAGTTAGACTCCTTTCCAAATCTTACCTTCAGAAGCGGCAGAGTAGACCCACCAAGAATCAGTAGCGTGAATAAGACAATAATTAGCGTTGATGTGATGAGAACATGCCTCTTCTCGTCTTCAAATGGAAGATGAAGCACGAGAGCAAAAGCTATAGCTCCACGCAAACCTGTCAATCGAACAATAGCAATATTAAGCTCTGACCAAACCTAGTAGCCTCAAATGCAGCCGCCTTATTTCCTTCGCCGCAGGTTCCTTCCGAAGGAAATAAGGCGGCTGCTTTTGGAGGCTACAAACCTAGACACAAGCCGACAAGGTTAATGGTCCGTTGAACTTGTGTTTCCTTTTGCCACCAACTTGCATAGACTTGCATGGACTCAGTGCACCGGCTTTAAATAAGCGCAAATTTGAACGCAAGTTCATGCAAGTCTTTCATCGGTGGCTAAAGGAAGTGTAAGTTGAACGTAGGTTTGGAGGTCAAAACTTGCACTGACTTATCAACACAACACAACATAACATAACATCATAACATAGCATAACATAACATAACATCATAACATAACATAACATCATAACATAACATAACATAACGTAACATAACATAACACATACAGCACAGCACAGCACAATTCAGTACAGCACGGCACGGCACGGCACAACATAAAATATCAAAATAGATAAATAAGCCGTGGAGAATATATTCTGTCATCTTTTTTACTCGTGAGACATATGCATATGTACACAACGAAAGTCTTTCTCTTTTAACTAAACTGCTCACTGACAAATTTAAACCCTCCTTAATGAAGACATTTCTGCCGTCCCAAAGGATATGGATGTTTATACATACAAACAGTTTGGGATGAAATCAAAGATTTTGAACCAGAATATATTCGACTAATGTCTTATGTTTAGAGAAAACGAACACATCGCGTGTCTACAACTTGATATTAGTGTGATCACACAGTTTCATGTGATTCTGCTTGCATTACCAGCTAAAATTGCAAACATATCTAGCTCACTAAGCTCTTACTTCTACCAAATGTACAAATCGCTTTTGTGAAATAAGTACTTGGTATACATCACATGTGTATCGAGAAACACAAACCTTTCAACCTATATACTTACCGCTAAACCACATAATAAATTGCATTTTTCTACCAATCCTGGTTTCCCTGAAGTAGTTTACTACTGCTGATAACGGGAATATATTTATTGCCCTCGCTACTAAACACAGGATCTGAGGACAAAGGAAGCTTGATTAGCAAACAGACTTTAACTAGTTTAACTACCAACTACAGGTAATTATTTGATATGTTTTCATTCTCACAAATTAGAGGGAGAGTTTGGGAGTTCGCAATACAAGTAAAACTACCTTTCATACAAAAAGCACAAAAATTTGATTCGTTCACAACCAACCAAAGTATGAAACATGTGATTTACATCTAATAAAACACAACTATCAAGGACGTATAGGGAGTCAGGCAGGGAGGGCAAATGCCCCCCCCCCCCGAATTTTGGACCGGAAGTTATTTAAAGAGTAATTTTTTTCAGTACAATGCCGAGTGATTAGCAGGGCCCAAGCTAGCATTAGGCAGGGAGGGCAAATGCCCCCACCCTCCTAAATATTTATTTTGAGTCTAGCTACGGCCCTGAGCTACACTAATACCAACTTTTTGAGTTTAAGCCGCCACGTTTGGCGTTTACCACCAAAGCTATCAACATTCCGTTTTCAGGGCTGGAGAACAGGCCCCACTGGGGAAGAAAAAGTCCAGTTTTGCCGTCTCAGCAAACTCCAACCCAAGGACCTCGTGCTACTGCAATCTTTCTTGCCGTATGTTGGAAACGTCAAACGAGAGGCTTAGCCCTTCTGCCCCAAACACATCATATGATGTACTGCCGAATCTTCCTAAACTGTCTCTATAGTTTCCTTGTAAACAGGTTGGGAGAACATTGTCAGTTCTTAGACAAATCGCTTTATATGATCATTTGCTTTATTCTCATTACCAAACAACTTGTTTTGTGTGGATAATGTAAGGGGAAAAATTACACTGATAAACTGGCTGGGACTGAAAGGGTTCATCTCACTATTTCAAACAAATGCTGTACTTTGGTATATTCCCAGATCGAAAGGAATTGTAAAAAACGAAAGGAATATGTTTTAGAATAAAAGAAAGTTCTGCATTGGAAAACTGGAATGAGACAAATAAAATAAATCATTTGATCGTTCCAAACACAGAAACTTGTATTCTGCTGTATAATTTATTACTTCATCTTTTGAAACCCACAATTCCTTTCAGTCTAGGCCAGTAACGTTGCTTGACAACAACTGAATCTTGAGAATACAACCACAATTCAGTGCACACTCACTATACTCCAAATCACAAAAGAAGCCTTAAATTGATGCTTGAAGCTGAATATGGCCATTCCAAGGTAGGCAAACACGCACGTTTCTGAAATAGTGAACAAAAGCGAGTGAGCATCTCATGGCAAACACGATAGACCACCTGCGGCAAAAAAAAACAACAACCCCTAAGAATTTAGTAGTTTAAACAGTGATAAAATACATCAAACCTTTTACCTGGACAGTTTATACAGTATATAGCTATTTCTAAATTGGTTGACTTGTGAAAAGCACCATGCCCGGTTCGCAAGGCATGATGGGACCTCTAATTTCTCAAAAAATTTTTGTTTCGTGGTTTGCCGAGTTCATTTGGTTTGTGTACAGGTCAATGGATGGTACTCAGGGTAAAATACAGGAATCTCATTATGCCCTGCGTGTATGGTGTTGACCGTTGCAGATGCCAATGATTTTTTTAAATAGCTGCATAGTATGCTGATCTATTGAAGAAAGATTTCAGATGTTCCTAATTTCACGAGGGATAAAACATGCTTGCTATAACAATAAGAGTAATAAACCTTCATTTAAGTATCAGATTAAAGTTGAAATTATAACAAAACCACTAAATGGCAACACTATACTACAATTTACACTATATAAAACCTGAATAATTCTATAATATTTACATATTATAAATGTCGAAATATAAATTATTTCAGTAGAGGTAACCATATTATAATATAAGATACTACACTATCCTACTCTATACTTTATACTCTTCTCTTCTCTACCCTACCTTACTCTACTCTACTCTGCTCTACTCTACCCTACCCTTCCTACCCTACTTTACCCTACCCTACCCTACCCTATCCTACCCTACCCTACTCTATTCCACTCTACTCTCCCGACAATTTTTCGCGCGCTTTTTCTATGGCGCGAACTTGCATCTAAATCTCGATAGACACACGTTTGTGCGTCTACTAAATCGCGTGCTTGCGTTCGACCACTAAAAACGCTCAGAACGGTTTAGCAGAATTCTGTACTTTATCAGCTTACGTGTATTATTTTCTTATAAATACCGAAGAAAGTGGAGTGGCGATGTTCTAAAATAAATGGTCCCTGCTTTAGCTGCGTGTCTATCGAGTTAATTCGACAAACTAGAAAAGCACTCGGCTTCACCTCGTGCCCACGTGTATCCATATAACTGGATAGACGCACGCCAAATATGGACCATTTCTTAACTATACTTTTCTAGATCTTGCCATTCTATTACTCTACGAGTTCTAATATACCGAATTGTAATATACTATACTGTTAGAACAATTCTCGTCCTTTCTATCTAATGTAAATGTACTGCATCACCTAATATAATCATTTACCGTAAAATACAATATAAACGATGGGGGATAATGTACGTCTTTTTAAAAAGAGAGTAAGATTCCGTTTGCGACTGGAGTCAGAAAGGCATGTACACGTACCTGCCATGAAAGCCATGGTTCGAAATATTTGCTGTACTGTTATTTGTGTCATGGGTGATAGGTTGAAATGAGTGTAGTGAGCCATCACAATTCCACAGAACAAGATAGCCATGATTCCTGCAGAATGACACAAAGGGAAGCCAATTAAAATGATCTCGTAAAACATATACAGTACAACATAAACCAAATGCCAAGGAAACAACGTTTTTAGAGGCATTAAATATTATACAATAGGTATTTGGCGCCTGCTTTTCAATGAGAAACGACAAGTTACTGTAAGGGCGAAAACACGTGTATAGAGCGTTTTCACGTGACGTCATAGCCGCCATTGTTGACCGTGTACTCTTAACAATAGACTCTTGTTTGGTATGCCAACATGGTAGTTCAGAGAACGGGTCATGAACGCCGGACACTGATCTACTTTATAGTCTGAACATTTGTCTCTTGAAACACTCGTAATTAGATACACACCTGAACAGATGGAATCAAACCACGTGCCAGAACACTTAAAACAAAAATACAGCATATGAAGAGCTGTTTAATGATGAAGAGAAGTACAACAAACCCATCGTTATTATCATTACTGACATCAGTTAAGCTCCACGTTTCACGTTTCCCTCAAACGGCAAGACAACCTACACTAACAAGAATTCTACTTACAATTGCTTTGGTAAATCGGCCGATTAGTGAGTTTAACCGACCTAGCAAGGTGGGTTAAATTTAACCGTCGGTTTAACGTTGGGTTGGCGCTAATCAGTGTTTGTGGAGCTGAAGATAATCTTGGGTTGGATTTCAACCCTGGCTTATGCGATTTAACCGTGGCTTAGGGCTTATCGAGGTTTTGAGGAACCCGGCAGGCCCTGTATTTCAAAAAGTAGTTTTGATCACTTTTCAAGCCCTGCCGTTTGCCGGGCAACGTCAACGTGGAGTTAAATGCCCTATATAAATATCATTTTGGTTGTTGTCACCATTACCATCAAAATGATTTCTCACTGATTTCAAGGCAGGAAACATCCCCAACACAAGTTTTATACCTTCCGTAAGTTATTGTTTTGCCTCGTCCGGGGTCCATCCGTTCTCTTGCAGTTCGTCTCACAAAATATTTATCTAAGTTTTGAAAGTTATAGTAATCTCACCTGAGAGTTTAAGACCTTCTGCCAGTCCATATGGCGCATAGGAAAATATTAACATCATCCCTAGTTCCAGTGATGGATTTCTGCTCAAATTCACGTGCTTCAAGAGGTGTGTTTGTTAAGAAAAATCCAACAAATTTCAGCTGTCAAACAACTCTACCTACATGAAGGATCTGAAAAATTTGGCTTGTTTCTGCAGAATACTTTTTAGAGATTTGTCATCTTTATAATTTTGTGTCCTCATGACCTCATGTCACATGCTATAGATCTGTAAAACCACAAATTTCAACAACTGAGCATGGAAATCGAGACACAAAGAGCCAATCTTGTCTAGTGTGAGCGGACCCTTACGCCGGTAAGGGGGCAGTCGTTTTCATGGGGTTTGGGCTGGAAGAACCGTTTTTAGTGTCCAGTAAAAATGTCTACTCGACTTATGTGATTCGCATAGCGCGTCCTACTATACACTGTATCTTGGGTCTCTTTCCACTTGTCCGGTCTGGCCGGTCCGCCCAGTCAGTTCTTAAATGGAACACACGGGTTCTCAGAACTGGTTCTGGCCAGAGCCGCTCATTCTCCCGCTCCAGTCAGCCAAAGCGCGGGAGTTTGGACACTTGTGTACGCGTGCGCTTTGCGGGACCTTTCCATCTAAGTTGGCCAGAACCAGTTCTTTTCGGCCTGCCACACCGGACAAATGGAACGGGCCAAAATAACATGCAACATACAAAAGCAATAGCATTAGGAAGACTTTTAACGATGGATCAGTGTATAAAACACTCGTTAGAGCACTGCCTTCTGGGATCGACGGTCCTTTTGTAGTTTCTGGAGAGGCAAACCACGCAATACTTTTTCCTGCCCCGTAACCGGCCAAAACTCTTCCACATCTAACCTAAAAACTTCAACTTGTTATAAATAATCCAACAATTGTTACATGTATGTCTATCAGATACAAGCCGTTGTATGCATGGTAGTACACTCTCTGTTTTTAATAAGAATGCCTAATTTTTGGGCTGAGGCTAAATGTTCTTAAATATTTTGAGGATTTCAACCTTAAATGTACTTAAGGTAAAATATAATTGTCAGTATATATTGGGTGTACATTTGTTATTTTCCACTCGCACAAGCCAACCATAAGCATTAACACCCTTTTCTTAGTTAGCCGCTACCCTGGCCGGCAAAGAAAACAATATAATAATAAATAAAAACGATCTAAAAGCAATGTTGTTCATGCACAACACTACAGGCAATGTTGCACTGATGAATATTTCCATGATTTTGTGCAGTATCCAAAATAAAACTTCTTACCTTTCCCCAGCCTCGGGTATGTTCTTAGCATGTTCTTAAATTTTGGGCATTTTTCAGCCTCACGTTATTATAAAAAAGGTTCTTACAAAAGAGAGTGTACTTATGCTTCTTCAACAGTGACCTGTCCATTAAACAAATTACTAGTTAACAGTGTACATTGAAGGATATCAAAGCACTAGCAAGTGCAAATACAATCCCGATGGCCGCTGAACCAAAGAACATCAACAAGAAGGTACCACAGGAGGAGAAGAATGCATACGAACTACTACTTGTGGCATATTCGGCCTCCATTGCTAAAACAGTGCTGTCGAATGAAAAAAACAATGATTAGTTAATATATGAAATACGTCAACCTGGTAATTACAAAAGCCAGCTTACAAAACTTAAGTAACACATCACAGTAATCGATACCTTGGATGTTCCCACCTCCCAGAAAAGATAAAAAAACTTAGATGTTCCCTTGTAGGCTGATCTTTGCTGGTCATAACCAAACATTTTTGCCTGATAAGAAAATGAACCAAGCAGAAACAAGGAGAATTACATACTGGGGCTATTAGTGGTCATCACATGATTAAAATGTTAAAAGGACTAGAACTAATCAGTGTTAATACTTGAATTACGCTAACAAAACGTTGGTAAAAGCGTAAAAGTTTTTTAGCATGTCCCGATACAGATCCATAGACACAGATAGAAAATTTGGGCATTTTACGTTTTTACGAACATTTTATTAGCGTAGTTTTTAACATAGATCAGTTTTGACCCTTTTAATAATTATTTTAAGAAGTTATCAGATCAAGTTTTACAACAGGGTGTCGGCTAAAGGGTTATGTGTGATTTAGTCCATATGTCACAAGTCATACGTGAAAATGGCGCAAAGTGATCGCTAGATAGGTGAGAAAGGCTTAAATGGAAGCACGAATGCATGGTACAGCTGTGCATGTGACACGTGAACTAATTGATGAAAACTTGATATTAAGTGAGATGTAACAGCAACCCCCACCTACCCACC
>JAOEJI010786254.1:0-14157 GCA_025448255.1 Umimayanthus chanpuru
GGGGGGTCAATCTGACACCCCTCAATATTTTTGGCTTTAAATTTTTGTTCCTTGACCGATTGCCAAAAGCTTTAGTACACATCTTTTGACTCTAATTACGTGACGTCACCATTGATGACGTCATCATAACGAGACACGCAACTTGTGTGTTGACTACAAAAGTATAACTTTTCGCTAAAAAAGTGACTATTTTCGCTAAAAAAAATTGCCTAAATATTGACAACTTTACGATGGATCTTACAATTTTGTAGATTACAATCGCAAAATGTTGTTTTTCACCTTTTTCAGTGTTCAATTCGAATATGAAAAAAATCTGAAAATTTGAAAATCCAAGATTGCAGACGCTAGTGACGTCACTTATGTGGTTGTGGTTGCCATGGATACCAATTAAGCACCACGTGGTTTTACTTAATTGAAAGTACAAAAAAGCTTATTAGATGTGCCAAATATAAAGTCAATCGGATGAATGGTGACGAAAGTAGAGGGGAGGGGTCCGATTGACTCCCCCTCCTCCCTTATGCCTTCAGTCGTGTAACATTTTTAGGCTTATGCCTTCTAGGGTTAAACAAACCACTAAAAAATTGAGATTTTTGATGAATTGCGAATTGTTTTGGGTTATGAATCGATTAGAGGTAGTAGAGAATGCAAACAAAATGCGATGTTTCTTTAAAAAATCAGACATATAGTGTCTCTCTGGATTTACCTATTTCTTCTTCTCTCTGTTAAAAACTCTGCAGTTGCCCTGTGTCACTAAACTTCTCGATTCCTACCTTTCTTCTCTGTATTTGAATTATTGTTAGGTTGTTAATATGATTGTCAGTTAAAAGCAAAAAATGAAGCATACAAAGTATGTTGACGGAACCATCGCTAGACTGAAACAATCATGACTGGCAGAAATACATAACCAAGGTGAGTCTTCTCTGTTTTTTAAAAGAACAATTTTCAGCCTTTGCTGAAAGGTTCCAGCGAATGTTAGGACTACTTGTCTCAACGAAATATTCTCTGCAGCCAAACCTATTCAGCTGTTTTGGTTACAAACCTGGGCACTTTTTGCCGGTGTCGTATGACCGCTGGCGTAGTAATGACCGGCTTCCGCTGACCCATCGCTCTTCGTGAGACACAAGAGCACATCTGTGTCTGGCTACAAGACAAGAAACGGACCAGCGTCAGTGTCTTGTGTGTTCATTTATACGCATGTTTTGTGTCCTGCTCACACTGCTAACGACGGAGTGTACATGTATATAACGTGTGTTTAGTGTGTTGTGTTAGCGCTTTTAACCCTATCTTGTCCAAGCTTTTTCGACGTCTCTCAGCCCAGGGGGGGAGAGGGCGGATTCCGACCCCCCTCCATAACTTTCTTAGTTTTAATCCGAACTTGATGAAACTTTCAGCAATTGATCATTGAGGCATGCCCTATCTTTTGGTTGTAACGTATTGCACTTAAATGTAATGACGTCACTATGACATCATCAAACAGTATTTTTGATGTTGTTTTCAATAGGTTTTGTCGTGACAAGATATTCACGATGTATACACAGTTTAAAGACTTTATTGACCCTATAAAGCTATGATAGTTCCTTGTGGCAGTTCATACTCCAACTAAATTGATGTATGACGTAATGATGACGTCATATAACTGTTATATTACTGATATATTTCAATCTTTTCAAAATACATTTATCAAAATGCATCAAAATGTGAACATAAACACTTCCATTTGAGAAAGGCAAAAATGAGTTATCATAGTCTGAATAACGTCATAGTCACGTGACTGAAGCAATGTATGACGTCATCAACAATAAATATTTACATTTAAGGTAAGCAGTACATTAGTTACCATGACAACAGCACATGATTAGTTTTTCAATAAAATACAAGACAATTTTCCGAATTATGAGCGAAGTTACTCAATTACACTGTTGGATTTGAAAAAAAACCGGCAAAATTTGTACGATCGAAGTTCTAATACTTCTAGTTACGGTATACGTTGCCCCTAGCAACAAAGGAAAACAATTATATCAGCAATGTTTTGCAATAATATGAAACATGGTTCATTTGGGAAACAAAATACTCGCGACTTTTCCAAAGAAATGATCAATAAATCCAGCCATTATCCATAATCTATAACCGATTAATGAAAGAAATATGGATTACCCACAATGCACCACTTTCAGCATAATA
Source organism: Umimayanthus chanpuru (assembly GCA_025448255.1). Lineage (NCBI taxonomy): Eukaryota > Metazoa > Cnidaria > Anthozoa > Zoantharia > Parazoanthidae > Umimayanthus > Umimayanthus chanpuru. The sequence continues at coordinate 2,182 of JAOEJI010786254.1, forward strand.
CATTATTTTAACACTTTTTACCATAAATTGCACCATGGATACAATTTGTAGTCTGTAGAAGCTTCGGGAAAACGTTATAAAACGTCAAAAAGTATCAAAGTAAGAAACATTCAAAAATGGAAAAAGTGCCCTCCAAATTATCGGTTACCATGGCAACAGGACTCCGAGGATAATGTTGAAACATACTTAGAAAGATTGCCTATAAAATTTTAGGAAAAGTCGTGTAATTTCAGCTTTGAATTCTAAATTGTTCTAAAGTTATGATAAAAAAAACCCTTTGGGGGGCGGATTCCGCCCTCCCCCTTGGACTGGATAGGGTTAGGGCGTGTTCACACTAGAGACGCAAGCGCAGAGGCAGAGGCAGACGCAAGTGCAAGCACATTCACACCAGCGACCACAAGTGATGCAAACGACGCAGGTGAAGATGGTTTTGGGCTTGCGTCTGTGTTTGCGTCACCTCCATTCACACTGTCTTAGAAACTAGTGAAGCAAGAGCAAACGCAAGCACAAGGTGTGCATCTGTGTCTGCGTCAAGTTACATTCACACTTGCTTTTATTGCTCTTGAGTCTGCGTGTATGCTTGCGTTTGCGTCGCTAGTGTGAACACACCTTTAACATATAACAGTGATACATTGTACGTCCATAAGGAATTGGCCCCAGTGCGTTGTGAGTGAAGACCGATAATCTGGCAGTTGAGAATGTGGTTGACCTTACCGAGAATGTATTTAACAATCCCTGGTCAGCTGAAAGTGAACATATAAGTTTTACTATTCAGGTATCGCAGCAACATCGGAGATACGGAACAACTTAATTTGTGCCACAGATAAGGGTGATAATGCTTGCAAGAAATTTATAGAGAGCTGCTGTTCTACTGAATCCACAGATTTTTTGATCCAATTACAAAGCTGAGACTGAAGTCTTTTAAGGATTTGAGAAATTTTATCAAGGTCACGGCTAAAGAACGAGCCTTGCCTCGCGGAATGGATCGAGCTCTGTTTGCCAGAATGCCCTCATTATACAATTTCACAAGATGTATGTAACATGCGAGTGTGAGTAGTGTAGTCACAAAGAAGCAGACACCCACATGTTTCTGCACGTCCGTCATGCTGGTGGTACTTCTGATGGTACGGATGTTTTGGTTCTCCGTCTGAGTCAATGTGAGGAGCTTCGCAACTGTTACATTTCGAAGGGGAAAAGTTCAAAGGGCAGGATTGTTCAGCTTTCTGATATTGTGGATAATCTGTCAAAGCAACCGAATTGAGACACGAGACTTTGCAACTTTCTTAGGTTACATATTGGTTTGCATTCTTTACCGGGATGTGATACTGTGTCAGCCTTTGCTGGGAAAGGCAATTACAAGACGCTGCAACTTTCGCTCTGCTACACGTCATATGTCAGAGCATTAATGGAAATAGGCACCAACTGGGTCCTTACCGAGGAAACCATGGCAACTGTTGAAGCCTTTGTGTTCCATCTGTATTGAAAAAAGTGTGCAAGCATTGACGTCTTTTGTTATGAGCTGCACTGTCAGGGTGCGAAGGGAGGGAAAGTTGCATCTGAAACCCTGCCTCCTTGCCAGTCATCACTTAACTATGTTACAAAAGCTAGTTATCAAGCTGCCATACGGAGAAGGTAGACAAAACAACTTTATATGATATTATCTTTGTAATGTTTAATTTCTATTTAACTTGACCACTTGCTGTTGTCAAACGTGAAGTATTGTATGCAGCACTGATTGTTTTTTAATTTATACTTAAGCAATCTGAACACCTACCATTTCAACCGTGTGGTTGTTATAACATTGTTGCTTTCGTTGTTGCGTAAGGGCTTTGATAGCCAATCCCACAGTACCTACGCCAGAGAACCATGGTTGCAAGGTTTCGGCAAAGAACAGCAATGTGGCATTCACCTGGCTAGGGTCAGGGCCAGTCCCAGAGGAAGTCTTGGAGCTATTGGCATGCTTATGCAAACGGCTTGCGATGCAAGCTGTTGCTGTGTTGATGCTGGGCTCAAGTGTACAGATATGTGTACATTGAGCTCATGTGCAACCAGAAGAGTTGTTGGGACCGGGGAAGATGACACTTGCAAAGATGATTGAGTGAATTCAGTTGGATTTTGTAGTAAAATAAATGCGTTGAGTACTGCTATATTCGTTTTTATTGAAATAGCTGTGAAATTATATTTATTTATTTATTGTATATTACATTTAAGAAGTATAGTGAAAAGCAGGTTATGGCTGCAGACTGTCTAACATTTGAATTAAAACAAGCTTGAAACTGTCACATTAATGAATTTTAGGTAAAAAATATCCAGGCTATATATTTGAATTGGCTGTTGGATCGGCATTTGGATAGTCAGTTTGTTCTGCTTTATTGCAATATTTCTAGCTGCTATTTCAAATGCCAATTTAAACTTGTTAAAGCTGATTTTCCAATTGAAAGCTACTGAATCAAAATTGCTATCATATTTTTTAGAAGATAGGATCCTGACAATCAGTTCCACTAGGCTTGGTTTAGTCACCACAAGTGAGCTTTTTAGAATCGCCTCAGCTGAAGGACTATTAGCGCTGGACACCATGACTACACAGCACGCCACTGATCACCTGCATAACAAAGCACAGTAAACACACAAGTTCACACAGATCACATCACTGGACACATTCATTTTGTAGCACATGGTCTCTCAGCACACTTGTACATTAATAGCTGTGCATCACTATATACATAGTTGTACATCACTGCACCTGATCATACATAGTTGTACATCACTGCGCATGATCATACATAAATGTACATTACTGCACCTGATCATACATCGTTGTACATCACTGCACATGATCATACATAGTTGTACATCACTGCACATGATCATACATAAATGTACATTACTGCACCTGATCATACATAGTTGTACATCACTGCACATGCTCATACAGAAATGTACATCACTGCACATGCTCATACATCGTTGTACATCACTGCAAATGATCATACATAGTTGTACATCACTGCACATGCTCATACATAAATGTACATCACTGCACATGCTCATACATAGTTGTAAATCACTGCACCTGATCATACATAGTTGTACATCACTGCACATGCTCATACATAGTTGCACGTCATCACCTACAAACAATTACTGATAGTATTTATTTATTTCTTCTCCTTTGACCTCTTCTAAGATAAGATAGCTACTAAATAAATGAGTGGCTTGTCTAGCCTCTAGCTGCTGCAGTTAGCTAAGTACTATTTATTTACCTGTATGTACAGCCTACCCTTCAAGACCTGAAGATTTATTACTGCCCTTTATAGGGGAGAAGGTGACAATCCACAACACCGGCATTAGCCTACTCTTATCGATAAGTGTGGGGGTTCTTTTAAGTCCCATGATAGAATGTCGAGATACTAGACCAACGGCTTAACGTACCTGTGCACGGACGGTGTGATGAAAGAAGGTTTCCCAAAGTTAAACCCTCGACCAGATCGGGGACTGAACCCGGGACCTTCTGGTTGGCATTCAGAGATCTTACCAACTGTGCCATCCTCGCATCAAGGAGCAGGCTGTTTAACTTAAATGACTGAAAGCAGGACTTGTGGTAACAGCAACAGAGAATTTGTTCTCCACAAACAGTTGGTTACACAGTTACCAATAACTCTGGTCTCAACCACAACACTTGATTGAAATCACCACTTAAACACAGCACCTTGTTTGATAACAGGCTTGATCACCCGGAAACTTTCCTCTCTTTGCTGTTTTTTTTAGTGTTCTAGAATGTTCTACACTGTTCCATTTAATGTTCTGGAATATTCTCTAGAGATATATAAAACAATCTCAAACTTTCGAGTGATTAAGACAAAACAAGACTATAGACTGTTCTGGAGCTTAAGAATAAATGTAAAATAGAAACAAAACAAAACAATTTTTGCAACAATCACGCCAGGCAACCCTATGTACAGTGTTGCATAAATCCCAATTATTAACCATTAATAACTGCACATATCACTCATTGGTGTCACACAAAGTCAAACAAATGACGGCACAAGTTCGTACTCTATCACACAGTAAACCCTCAGCTGTCAGAATGGGCTCAAACAACAAACTGTAGAATGTAGTTTATAACTATTTTGTTAAACTTAAAAATGTTAGTAAGTTGATATGATTCCTTTTCTCTAATCAAGCAAACAAACCCTATCCAGATAGGGTTAACAATAATGCTCCATTAATGCAATTATGGATAACATTATTTGAATACCAAATTCAGATCTTTTTTTATCGCCAACTTATTTAATACTGCCTGAAAAATCCATTGATTCTTTAATGTCTTTCTTGTTGCAGATCATAAAAGGTTTCTTTCTGCTTGGTAGAGGAGAACTGTTCTCTGCCTTTATAGAATCCAGCAGAAGCCTTTTGAAACTCCCTCCAACAACCAGTACATCACACGGTATGCAGTAATCCATTGATTCATTGCTAAATTCGAATTTTGTTAATTGCGAACAAACATTAGTCATGGTATGTAAAATTTGTCAGTTTAAAATAGACATGGTACAGACCTGTTGGTTTAAGAAATTGTAGAAAGCTAGCTTTTAGCTTCATGGATTTGATCCATAGAAAGCTGTTTAAACTAAAGAAGGCATTAATTTTAGTTTAACAAGCTGATTCTCATAATTATTTTTGTTCTTGTTGTTTTGCCTGCACAGATCTATTACATTACAGAAAATGATATTTTCAGTGAAATCTGCAGTCCTAAGTACTGTTAATTCATACAGGTCCGTGGATGTAGGGTAGATGTTTGTTGATTTTTCGCAAATCTGTTTATTGTTTTTCAGATTCAAGTGCTTTGTTTCAGCAAGTTCTTCACAAGGTTTGCTAAAGTCGCATTTTATTTTAGGTACACATACATGTAACATTGCTGCAAAACTAGTTTGGTGGTGTTGGCTGTTGGCCCGAGGAAACCATGGTAACAGTCTAGTGTGTGGTGTTGGCTGTTGGCCTGGGATATCCATGGTAACAGTCTAGTGTGTGGTGTTGGCTGTTGGCCCGGGTCATCCATGGTAACAGTCTACCTGGTTCGTTTAACCCCTATGGTTATTTCAGGCAGTCAGCACCCACTTAAAATCGATTATAGCATTCTTAAATATTATACATTTATGGGTGAATAAAATACTTGTTGTTGTTGTTGTTGGTGTTGTTGGCCCGGGGCATCCATGGTAACAATCTAGTGTTATTCCCCCTAAATTTCCCCTCAGTAGTTACTAGTTGCATACAATATAACTTATACTGCACTCGATAAGTACGATGATGTTGACTTTAGCATGTACAGGTCCGTAGGCAGGGGGTGCACGGGGTGTGCATGCACACCCCCCCCCCAGGAGCCAAAAAGGTCCGCCTTATGGGATCATAAAAGATTAAAAATAATGCAAAATAACGTGGTGATGGTAGAATTGACAATTTCAATGCATTTCCAGCTGTTTAAAGAACTTAAATTTCTAATTTTTCTCGGTGAGCATGCCCTCGGACTCCCCTAAAATCCTTCCAGAGCGTCCAGCCATCCCGATTTAGGCGGGATTGTTCCGATTTTACTTGAGAATCCCGAATCCCGACTCAACTTCAATCAGGACACGAGTATCCCGATTTTGAAGATCAGCTCTTGCAAGCCAACTAGCTGAGAAGTATATTTTTGTTAAATTATCGTAATACTGTCACAAGATGAACAAACCACTTAACTTGGACATCCAGGTGAATTCTGAGTTGCAGTCATGATGAATGGCGCAAGAACTACAAAATAAAATCACATAACAAGGCTGGTCTGTTCGATCGGAGGGCGTTCTAGCTTTCCAGCATTTCCAAATCAAACCTTTTGCTGCAAATTCGCCGATCCATTTACATCTTGACGCTGTGAGACACTAATGACCAATCCTTTTTTCAGCGAGCTGACTGTAAACTCACAGATCTAAAAGATAAAACTACACTGTGCACTTTTTGGTCCTTCATTGAAATTAGTATCGTATTTTGCGAGCATTAAAAGGGGTGTGACAATAATTCTTAATTTTGAAAATACTTTACAGCTGATGACAGCGGTCTTTTGTCAAAGTTAAGAAGAAAATAACGTTCAATTTTAGGAACCTTTTCGACACAGCTATCATCCTGAGAGTGCTGGAAAGAAGAAGATATTAGCTGCTATAGCTACCCTGTAAATTCGAGAATAAATAGAGTTAATGTGTGTATGTGTATGTTAATATTGTATAGAATTACAGTGCAATTTTTTTGTTGTTTAAATTGTAAAGCTAGCTTTGCCTTCATCGGATAACTCATATCTCTATATGGTACACGTGCGAATACTTCTAAATTTCAGGTTTTGTTCATTGTTTTCAGTTTGTCCCTGATGATGATGAATACTGTTCCCTGTTCAGTCTAACGGTTACTGCACCAACCGAGGAGCCCAAGAAGAAGAGCAGTTCAGGTTGGCATAGTCTGTTTGGCTGCCAAACGTAGTGTTAGTAAGATTGAGTAATAGAAGAACTATGGGACAGATGGGTGGATTGCATAGAAAGTTCTGCCTTCATTTAGGTGTAAATATATGAAGCTCAACTTTTGTATGTTTCTCATTCCATTTGTTTTAGATCAAAGTGTTCTGTGTGGCTGGGACTGTGTAAGATTGGAATATACTGTAAAGTGGCCATTACACATCATATTTCAAGAATCGACACTTGAAAAGTGAGTAAAAACTGAATATACTGACCACGATATGAAGATGTCTTACTGGTCTTTGTATCCCATATTGTGAGGTAAGAGAGCCAAGCCAAGGTTACTCGATTCGTTTATTTAGTTAGTAAATAAAGTAGTGACATTTATTTAAAAACAGGGTGGCCCATTCAGCTACGAAGCTGTTATCCAGAGGGGCCCTGTGTATTCAATACTAATTACAATAACAGTAAAAATATATGTGTGGAAATATTTACAGTAATTATTAATTACGAGCTTTAAAAGATTACAATATTAAATTTAAAAGATGTATAACAAGTATAAAAAGTGTATAATAAGTTTAAAAATTTGCTAAAATTTAAAAGTTATTAAAAATTGTAATGGCCTATGTTTCGTTTAAAAATTTGAAGTAATTTCGCCTGTTTAAGTGCATCCGGGAGTCTATCAAATAACGTAGCTCCTGAAAATCTAATTGTTCTCTTTCCTTTGCTGAGTTTTACTTTCGGAATGTGAAGATCTTCTTTTTTGTCTAGTATTATAAAAATGATAACTTAAGTTTCGTGTAAAATAGTTCTTGAAATAAGCGGGTACTAAATTGTTTAGGCATTTAAAAACAAGTAACTGCTTTATTTCTTTTCCTGATGGTTTCGAGTTTTTCCCAATCGAGATTTTTTATGGCATCGGTGGATCTGTCACATCTGATGGTAATACGAGCTGCTCGGTTTTATAGTCATTGCAGCCTGTTGCTACACTCAGTAGACAGCTCGCCCCATGCAGCGTCAGTGTAACTCAAAACCGGTAGAATCAGACAGTTGTAGATACACTTCGCTGCTTGAATCATTAAACACGATCATAAGCGGCTGAGTAAACCCGAGCGCTTGTTCACTTTGTTGAATATCCACCAACCTGTTCTTTCCATGAGAGGTTTTCGTCTAAGGTTACGCCAAGATAACGGAACTTGCTAACCCGGTCAATTTCTTTTCCTTGGATAAGGATCTTGAAGTCCATTGCACCTGCAAGTTTTTGCACTGTGCCAAAGAGCAGACTTTTGGTCTTGTTCAGATTTAGAACTAGCTGGTTACTTTTCATCCATTGTTATACTCTCTGGATGTCTTCTTGGATTTTCATCATGACGTCATCAGGCCTCGAACCCATAGTATATATCACGGTATCGTCTGCATACATGCTGATGTTGGACCGCACCAGGCGCCGTGGAAGATCGTTGATGTATAACACAAAGAGCAGGGGACCTAGGATTGAGCCTTGGGAGACACCATAGCTTAGTGGCAGGCTAGATGATAATTCTTTGAATTTTACTCGCTGAGAGCAAGTACAGAGGTAGTTTTGAAACCAGCTATGGCTTAGACCTCTGACTCCGTAATGTTCTAGTTTGTGCAGGAGACACTTGTGATTCACAAGATCAAAAGCCTTTTTCAGATCAATAAAACTGGCTCCCGTCGGTTCCGTTTGTCCATGTGATCTAGGATGAAGTCTGAGAGGTACATGACAGCAGTTTGGGTGGAGTGCCGTTTTCTGAAACCTGACTGGTGTTCTGAAAGGACGTTGTTTTCCGTCAGGAACGAGACCAGTTGAACTTGGATTGCACGTTCCAGTACTTTAGACATCAGAGGAAGTACCGAGATCGGGCGGTAATTATTGACATCATCCTTTTCTCCAGATTTGAAAATAGGTGTGACCTTGGCCTCCTTCCATTCTTGTGGGATTTCGCCAGTCGAGAAAGTCAAATTGATAAGGTTTGCGATAGGTTTGGCTACTTCTTGGGCTGCGTCTTTTAACAGCCTTGCAGGAATTCCGTCGAATCCGGTGGCTTTTGTTGATTTTAGCTTGCACAGCTCCAGTAATACAAACGCAGGCTCACATTTTGAGGAATGAATTCTTGATGAAAATCTGGGTGTAAATACTCTTGGTGGTGAGGCGTCTGTAAAATGTCCACATAAACTGCCAGCTATGGTTGTAAAATACTGGTTGAATTTAGTAGCGGACAAGTTCTCGATTTCAACTGCAGTTTTTGGTTTTATCGGCAATATCTTGTTTAGTGTTTTCCACATTTCTTTCGAGTTCTGATCCTCAGATAATCAAGTAGAATAATATCGGCTTTTTTCTTTGCAGAGCTTCAGAGTAACTGCATTTTGAAACCGTTTGTAACTGCTCCAGTGAATCTCTTTGTTTGTCTTTATAGCCTTTTTATGGAAGTGTTCTCTCTCTTGCATTAAGTTCTTTATTTCAGGTGTTAACCACGGCAGTGTTTTTCCTTGCACTCGGCGCGTGATGACTGGTGCCTGTTTGTCAGCTACTGCTAAGAATTGATCTTTGAATGAATTACACACCTCATCTGGGGTCTCAAAGGCTTTGTCTTGTTCCGGTATATCCCACGGGACGTGCTGTAAATCGTCTTTGAACAAAGCGGTATCATAGTTTTTGTAATTCCGAATGTCAACTAGCCGAGGCGGTGGAGGTTTTACTCTGTGAAGTTTTCTGATTCCGACGATCGCACAGTGGTCGGAGTAACCAACAGGGATGACACTGGTTTCATATAGCTTCGGTCTTGAAGTTAGAAACAAATCGATTAAAGTTCTTGAGTTCTCTGTTATCCTAGTTGGTTTGGTGATAAGTTGTTTCAACTGATACAGATTTGTTAGACACTTAAAGTTCTTTGTCGCTGAATTTGGAGCCATGTAGTTGAAATTAAAGTCTCCCAATAGAATAGTTTCAGTTTCATTGGTCGTAAAATTGCTGAGAATTTTCTCTAAGCTTTCTGTGAAAGTAGAAGCATTTGAATTTGGCGGCTTATAGATAACACCAATCAGGATCTTCTTTGTTTTTGGCGGTGACAATTCAAACCAGATTGATTCGACATCAGTGTCCGGCGATAAATCCCTTGGATCTTTCAATCGATTGTAGTTTAGGTGTTCAGTTACATCAGTTACTGTCTCTTCTCGTCAAGTTATATCCTTGAAGTGATACTTCTTCATCTACGAAAGAATCGTCTATCCAAGTTTCACTTATCGCCAGAACATGAGGCTTGTGTTGATCTGAGAACAATCGAAGCTCATCCATTTTATACCTTAGGCTGCGAATATTCAGATGAAATAGTCAAAGTCTTTTAGTCCCTGCTGGTAGATTTCTTGTAGGGCCAGGGTTTAGAGAGACATCATTTGATAGGACTATTAGGTTCGCTGCTAAGGTGATGTTGACGAGTCGGGAGAAGAGAACGGACTTGAGTGTAACCGACATACTTGCATAATCTTTGTCTTTGCCGTTTGACTTCGTTTTGGTCTGAAATGTGTTAATCCTGATTCTATCACAATCCAGAGACACAACAAGAGTATGCAGGTTTCGGTTATTCAGACAAAATGAAGTATTTCCGGTCACTTCTGCGGCAACAAGACATAGGAGAAGGTAGATAGCTAGAGAACGAGGAAAGTTGAACGTTCCCGCCATTTTCTCACGTTAATTGTGGCCTTTGGCCATTTTGCTGGCAAATCAATCGTGTAGACACTTCGAACATTTGCAGTTTCACTTTCGGTTTCTGTAAATGAGCTTGGTACAGAACGGTTTCTCAGATCGATAATTTCCAACGCAAATATGGCTTCAAAAACTGTCACATGAGTCTTGCTGGCGCCAGTATGTCGCATTGAGGATGGGACACAAGTCAAAATCGCAAAACATACTTTGTTCAAATTTCGCGGTGAGGAATTGACTGCTATAAGTTTTGTTCAGATTCTGTGCTGTTTAAAGGCTCTTTTTCTTTTAAATTTTGTGCGATATGACGTTATCCATGACGTTTGTATTCCGTTCTGTGAGCAACGTGTATTTTCTGTTGTTTCTGGGCTCCTTAATAGACAGTGATACAGAATGAGTTTATGGCAGAACTGTGCACAGCGAGTGTCTTGGATTTTTTCAACTTTAAATGATATTGCAAGGTCTTTAAAAGGTCTTACATTTATTGTTCTGAAGGCTGCACGAATGGGTAAATAGCCGGATCAATCTTAGTTTCTGGGAAACCATCCACCCACCCCTCCCATAGACCTAAAGATAAACGGCCTCGCCTCAACCTTGAGATTGGTGGACAGTCGTTTGGCAAAGTAAAGTGCTTGAGTGACACACGTTTGGACGATTTTAGTGATGTTAAATAGAAAAACAACAACTTTATTACTAATTACAGATACAACTCGTTGTTCCACTACTTACTCAACGTCAAACGAACCCAGTTGGAGCTTCAACAAGTTTGGGCAGTGTACATGGCTAACAGGAAACTTCAATCCAACCACATGGTACACAGAACCAAGTTGTGGTTATTGAGAATGCACATGGCTTTTCTAGTGGACAACCTGCAGTACTACTTGCAGGTAAGTAAAGGAAGCAAAGTCGACTTTTATGTTGTTTATGCGAAGAGGTTTAAAGAAAACGTCGATGCCGTTGACCGATAATCTTTCCAAAAGTTCCCTGCTTGTTGAACCAATTTATTACTTTGGTTTCCCGCCGGAAAAATAAATTGCAATATTTCTTACCAGTACAAAGTATTTGTAAGCATCAGTATCATGCGACTTAACCGCCACCGTCATCTTCAGCTTGCAGATTCTACATTGTTCATTCGAGAACTGATCATATGAAAAGCTCTTTTTCAAGGACTGGTGCAAAAACCAGTGACACTATTCCATCTGGCGTTTGTGTTCTACCTAAATCCAAACTTGAAGTTACTCTACAGAAACATCTATTATATGTATTGATTGAGAAGGATTCGCAAGTAGACACACCTACTCTTACTAAAACTTTATTTAGATACTAAATTTTAAGCTCTATTTCAACTTATTATTTTGCATTGGTTTGTTTTGTAACTTAATACTTTCTAACCGGGGTTGATGTACTGGAGGTTCAGTTCACCCAGCTCTTCTCATTCTTCCTCATGCTTCACGTTATAGGTTGATGTATTGGAGGCTCAGTTCATCCAGCTGTAGTCATCATTCTTCCTCATACTTTACGTTATAGGTTGATGTATTGGAGGCTCAGTTCACCCAGCTGTACTCATCATTCTTCCTCATGCTTCACGTTATAGGTTGATGTATTGGAGGCTGAGTTCACCCAGCTGTACTCATCATTCTTCCTCATGCTTCACGTTATAGGTTGATGTATTGGAGGCTCAGTTCACCCAGCTGTACTCATCATTCTTCCTCATGCTTCACGTTATAGGTTGATGTATTGGAGGCTGAGTTCACCCAGCTGTACTCTTCATTCTTCCTCATGCTT
>JAOEJI010787364.1:3347-14152 GCA_025448255.1 Umimayanthus chanpuru
AAATTGTTTTTTTATTTGGGAAAAGTGGTTTAACTTGGGCCTAAAATTGGTTATATTTGGGTAAATTGGTTCCATTGTATTTGTTCAAATTGGTTGTATTTGGGCAAAATTGGTTGTATTTACGCAAACATGATTGTATTTGGGCAAAGTTGGTTATATTTTGGCAAAATGGTCGTATTTGGGCTAAATGGTTGTTTTCGCGCAAAATTGGGCAAGAATGGCTGTATTTGTGGAAAATAGTTGTATTTGGGGATAAATGGTTTTATTTGGGCAGAATTTATTGCATTTGAGCAAAATGGTACTATTTTGACAAAATTGGTTCTATACAAGAAAAACTGAATGGTTGTATTCGGGGAAAAGTGGTTGTAATTTAGCAAAATTGGTTGTATTTGGGCATCGTTGGTTGTATTTGGACAATATTGTTTGTATTTGGGAAAAATTAGTTGTAGTTGGACAAAACGGTTCTAATTGGGAATTAATAAGGTTGTATTTGGGACAAATTCGTTTTATTTAGGCAAAATAGTTGAGAGTTGGGCCAAATTGGTTGTAAATGAGCAAAATGCTTGTGTTGGAACAAAAATTACTGTATTTGGGAAAAAGTGTTTGTATTTGGGCAAAAAGGTTGATTTGGCCATTTTCGTTCAATTTGAGCAATATGGTTGTTTTGGGGCAAAATAGTTGCATTTGGGCAAAAAGTGTTGATTTTAAGCAAAATCAATGATTTGGGGCAAAAGGGCAGTACTCCGGCACAATTGGTTGTCACTGGGAAAATTGGTTGTATTTGGAAAAAGTGGTTCTATTTTGGCAAAATTGGTTGTATTTGGGCAAAATATGCTGTATTTGGTCAAAATGGTTGTATTTGGGCAAAAATGGTTGTAACTGGCCAAAAATGGTTGTAATGGGGCAAATTGGTTGTATTTGGGCAAAATTGGTTGTAATTGCGTAAAAATGTTGTATTTGGGCAAAATCGGTTGTATTTGGGCAAAATTGCTTTTATTTGTTCAAAATGTATTTGGGCAAAATTGTCAGTATTTAGAGAAGATGGTTGGGTTTGGGTACAACTGTTTGCAATTGGTCAAAATCCAAAAATGGTGTTGTATTTGGACAAAACGGTTTTATTTGGACATATTCGTTGTCTTTGGGCAAAATGGTTGTTTTTGAACAAGATTTGTTGTATCTGGATAAAATTGGTTGTTTTGGGGTAAACTTGTTGTATTTGGGGAAATTGGTTGTGTTTGGGCAAAAATGGTTGCACTGGGACAAAATCGATGTTTTGGAGAAAATAGTAGCATTCGGGCACAATTGGTTACAAGTAGCTGGGCAACATTGTTGTTATTGGGGCAAAATTGGTTGAATTTGGGGGGATACGTTTATATTTAGGAAAATTAGTTGTTTTTAGGTAAAATAGTTGGGTTTCGGCAAAATTGGTTGTTAATGGGCAAAATGGTTGTGTTTGAACAAAAACTGTTGTATTTTGGCAAAGCTGTTTGTATTTGGGTAAAATGGTCGAATTTGGGCTCTTTCGTTGTATTTGGACAAAATGGTTGCTTTGGGGCAAAAAGGTCGTATTGCGGGAAAATGGCTGACTTAGGACAAAGTTGCAACTATTCTGGCAAAATTGGTTGTACATGTAATTGGGAAAATTGGTTCTATTTGGGAAAAACCTGGTTGTGTTTGGGCAATATTGGTTGTATTTTGGCTTAATGGTTGTATATGGGCAAAATTGGTTCTATTTGGTAAAAATGGTTGTTTTGGGGCAAAAAATGGTTGTATTTGGCTAAAATGGCTGGTATTTGATTAAAATGGGAACTTGTGTTTGGCCAAAATGGATTGTATTTGGCCAAAATAGTTGTATTTGGCCCAAATGGTTGTATTTAGCCAAAATGCGTTGTATTTGACCAAAATGGGTTGTATTCCGCCAAAGTGCTTGTATTTGATGAATTTGGGTTGTATTGGCCAAAAACGGTTGTATTTGGCCAAAATGGTTGTATTTGATCAACATAGGTTGTATTTGGCCAAAATTGTTGTTTTTGACCAAAATGGTTGTATTTGGCAAAAATTGGTTGTATTTGGTCAAAATGGCTATACTTGGCCGAAATGGTTGTATTTGGTCAAAATGGTTATATTTGGCCAAAAAGGCTGTATTTGTCCAAAATGGTTGATTTCGCCCAAATGGGTTGTATTTGTTCAAAATGGGTTGTATTCAGTCGAAATGGTTGTATTTGATGAACATGGGTTGTATTTGGCCAAAATGGCTGTATTTGGCCAAAATGGCTGTTTTTGGCCAAAATGGTTGTTTTTTGCCGAAATGGTTCTATTTGGCAAAATGATTGTATTTGGCTAAAATGGGTTGTATTTGGCCAAAATAGCTGTATTTTGCCAAAACGGTTTGTTTTTGGCCAAAATGGCTGTATTTTGCCAAAACGGTTTGCATTTCGCCAAAATGGGTTGTATTTGGCCAAAATGGTTGTATTTGGCCAAAAATGGGTTATATTTGGCAAAAATGGCTGTATTTTGCAAAAATGATTTGTTTTTGGTCAAAATGGTTTGTATTTGGCCAAAATGGTTGTATTTGGCCAAAATGTATGAGAAGGGTCGGTGTGTTAGAGATTGTTAGCTTATGATAAAGGTGTGAAGTATTAGGAACTAAAAGGGGTGGAGTATTAAAGACTGAGGCATTATGAGAATTGAAGGGGTGGAGTGCTAGAGACTGTTAGCTTATGAGAATGGGGTTGTGTTAGAGACTGGGCGCTTATGATAATGGGGCGGAGTATTAGAAACTAAAAGGGGTGGAGTATTAAAGACTGGGGCCTTATGACAAGGGGCGGAGTGTTAGAGACTGTTAGCTTGTGAGAATGGGGTTATGTTAGAGAGAGGGCGCTTATGATAAAGGGGCGGAGTATTATGAGAAGGGGCGGAGTGTTAGAGACTGTTAGCTTATGAGATTGGGGTTGTGTTAGAGACTGGGGGCTTGTTAGAAGGGGTGGAGTATTAGAAACTAAAAGGTTCGAGTGTTAAAGACTGAGGCCGTATGAGAAGAGGCGTAGTGTTAGAGACTGTTAGCTTATGAGAATGGGGTATAGTCACTGGGGGCTTGTGGGAAGGGGTGGAGTATTAGTGACTGGGGGCTTGTATGAATTGAGTAGTGGAGTATTAGAAACTGAAGTGGACTGTTGGTGACTGGGGGCTTGTGAGAAGAGGGAGGAGTATTCGAGAGAGGTGAGAAATATTTGAGACTGGAAGCTGATGAGAAGAGGGGAGGGTGTATATTAGATTTAGAGCTTATAAGATTTGAGATTTGGGCCTTGTTGGTAGGAGATTATATTCTATTGTTGACAAAAAAAGACAAAAAACACGCGCTTATATTTCTTTATTCATTTAAAGACCTCTTAATTGCGCACGCTTAGACTTAACATAGCAAACATTGCTACAAAGGAAACCAATTTATACTCATATTTACTGTATAGCCTTCAATTTTACAATAGATGACGACAAGGCCAAGTAAAATAATACTGTTCCTGTTCCAGTAGCTCGACCTGGAGCCACTTTCCCATAATGCAACTATACGCGTGATCTTGGCAAGACCCGTCTTTCCTTCATGTTTTTGAAAGAAAAACGCCATCTGACAGTACATCAGATGGCAAACAACTCGCCATGATACAATTTGGCGCTTATATTACATTGGTGAAATTTTTGTTATTATTATAATTATAATAATATTGTTAATGTGATTATGTTATATTAGTAATTTTACTCGTGCAATTAGTAAACTTTGTTGCTAGATCTGAGTTAGAAGGAAAAATTATAAGAAAAAATTCGTACCGACTCAGCGACCCTCACACAATATTTTTCTACTCGGCCTAGACTGTTATTAATTGTATTGAATAACATTTATATTATAAATTCTACAAGTCTTAACACTTAGTGTTGTAAATAATATTTTCCATAAAGTAATCTTGGAAGCGTTTGAGTTTGAAACAAGCAACTATACATCCGTTAACACGGGGCCACGTTTCTACAGCTATTGCCACAGTTTCGCCTCTCGTTACAAACGCGTACTTGTGTAGCCGTTTTTATTAAACGGGTTACAAATGCCGTTTTTGACCGGGGGCACTCCCAACGTTTTGGGGCGGGGATGCTTGTCGAAACATTTCAATGAAACCTCTAAGTGGTACAAAACTGGGCGTGGCTAACGTCGATTTCAAACCCTAAGAGGTACCATCCAAAAGCGTAAATGCAGACACTGAACATTTTAATCAATTTTATGAAGAGATTTTATGTCTCTGTTTGTATCATACTGAAGAAGCCCTAAAAGGTACCGCACTGCATGCAAATGTAAAACTTTTGTCTCTGGCACCCCAAGCGGTACCAAATTCGTGAATTTTTACCCCTAAGAGGTACGACGAGCATCACCGCCCCAAAAAGTTGGGAATCCACCCGGGAGTTTTGACCGTTTCACTCCCAAAAGCACCTATGACCAGTCGCTAATACCTAATGGTGCTCCATACATTTATGCTTCATAAGTTGAGAGGATTTCGCTTATTATTTTATAGATTTAGGAGTGGATGATCAATTTCCATATTCTCAAAACTAGTCAACTTATTTTATACTGATACTGTAAGGAGAATACAGAGGTTGATAAACTAGGTGAGAGTAAAAGCGTTAGCGAGACGGGTGTAAATTTGCGAGCCAGAATGCCATAGCTGTAGCTGTGTTCCTCGGTCAATGAACCTGGCTAGCTCTATCGATGGATGTTGTGCGCTAGGAACACGTGACTGAGTTGATCACATGACACTATCCCAGAAAACCACGCGCGCATAAAAGTTCTCAAAATGGCCGCTATTTTAAATTTCACTAGTTGTTTTTGAAATAAGTGTACTAGTAACTTTTGTTGAAAACCTTCCATATTGGCTACTCAATAACTCGTTTGTTGAATATAATTGCCAAAATGTGTTTGTTTTATATCTTTTTCAGAACGCGTCTCTCTAGCAAAACGAGGAAACAATATCGCTTGTTACTAATGTCGCAAGGCCTTCTGGGATGTTACATTTTGATCAGGTACGAGTAATAAACTTCCGATCACCTGGTGAAATCACTCTGGACTCAATAGTGACCGGTAAGGAGTTTCTATATGTACAGTTCTAAGCAAAAGATACTATGCTAAATGTTTCATTAATTTTTTCATATACTGCAACTTGTTTTATAACAGCAGCTAGATAACCTTGTTTTAAATACGCTTTATGTTATTGTCCGCCAATCCTATACACACACACATCTAAATACATACATACAACAAGTACTGCCACACTAGCACCGGTCTGTTTTAGCTAACTAGTAGGCAGACGGCAATCGGTTAATACAGTTCCTTCTGGACACGTATATGTTGACTTTTGCCTTAGCCTCCTTATGTAATAAACGACTGGTCTACTCTTTGTTTTCAAATCGTAATTTGATTCTACCATGGAAACGAAAAGGTTTATTCTGAATCATATAATGTTAGTGTCCCGCACTAAATTAACTCATTTTTCAAGTCAGTACTTGATTTTTTTCAAGCCTGCGTGAAGTAGTCGCGAAACAAGACCTTGTGAGTATCTGTTACGATTATTAGAATTGAAACGTCTGTTTTCTTCACACCAAAGCGCTCCCTGACCATCCAAAGCAGTTCAACCTCCCCAGTACAGTCCATTCTCCTGTTCGAACGCCTATCAAATCCTACTCACGCCTTAGAAGAGCTCTCTTGCACACAGTAGATTCTGACGTGATCGCACGAATGACACGACGAATCCACAGAGTTAAAATAGTTTTTTAAGCGCTGTTCTTGTAAATTGGCTGGTCTATTTTCTTGTTCAAGTCTTCTCAAGCCCTCATCTATGATAAAAAGAACTAATCAACACCGATACGTTTCAAATAGAAGCAAAATAAGTGTTTAGAAAATTAGGAAATCACCAAAATTTGTTGCAGTCATGATTTAGATTCACTGACTTTATCTGTAAAGGACGAAAATAAATATTTCAAGTGTGGATTTGTTCTGAAATCACTACCGTCACCACCACAGTACTACTACTACTACTAATAATAATAATAAAAATAATAATAATAACACTAATAATAATAATAATAGTATTATAAACGGTTCTTTTCGTCATGACTCTTCATCTACAATCTATAAACTTATACGTATCAGTGTGTTATATTAAGGATAGTAAGTTTATAGTCAACGTTGATGAAATGAAAATGGTCTTCAAGATTTCAAACTTTAATTGCAAGTCAACAAAAAGTAAAGTGGTTGTATGAGTTTCGATGTGTAAAGATTAGAACATCCCTGTTTTTTTTTTACCAAATTGATGTTTAACAAGGTTTATGTGTAAAAAAATATTTTTTTAAATTACTGCAAAGGTAACATTTAATAGTTTCTTCAAAGCAGTTTTGAAACAAGAAACAAAGTTCTCTATTCAAGTTTTTCTCGTTCTTCTCACCAGACAAACGTCAAATGTTAGGGACAAAGTATTTCCTTATATAATCTACCGGTAATGCTAAGAAATTAAACAAACAAGACAATGGCAGTTACAGGGGTACACCCTCTCCCGACACCTCCCTCTTCAGTTCCTCTCCTTCCCCGCTTCCCCCACCCCTTCCTCTACCTCAAGCGATCAGTCTATATCACTGATCAGTAGGCTGCATTTATGCAGTATCAACAAGTCTAAGCCACTTTAAGTATTCCCAAAGGTTTGTACTAAAACATATATATATATATATAGTACACTACTCAACAAAGAGCCTGTTTTTGCACCCTCTACAAACTATTTCTACACAACCGGCTAAACATCGGTTCTTCCACACAGGAGGGATCCCACAGAGGTACAGCGGTTGAGGTTTACACTACTATCACACTCTGTCCACACTAATGTCACAGCCGTGACAATTGCAACTAGTGTGACATTTGTGGTAGTGACATTATTGTGACAGCGGTGTATTTAACTGTGCTGTGACAGCAGTGGCCTAGACAGCACTGTGACAGCTATGGCAGCAACATTAGTATGTCAGCGATATAAACTAACAATGGTGCAACAACAATGGCAATGACAACACATTAACATTTCTGCGCACACTAGTATGGCAGTATTGATAATTGACAGCGCTGTGACAGCGATGTGCACATCACTGTGAAAGTAGTGGTTACTGACGCGCTGTCACAACACTGTCAGTTGCCATCGCTGTCACACTAATGTGCATATCGTTATTTCAACACTGTCACTACCACTGCTGTCCCAGCGCTATCACTGTCAGCGCTGTAACATTATTATCAGCACCATCGCTGTCACAACGCTGTGCTCGTTCTCACTGTCACAACGCTGTAAACATCGGTGTCTAACCGCTGTGGGATTCTTCCTGTGTACTTAATTTTCAAATAACATACAAAGAATACTGTTATCAAATTATCTAGCAAAGAGCAACAGTAGCAGTGAAAACAAATATGACAAACGTAAGCAAGTTTATGCTGCAAAATCAACTTGTAAGCAGTACGTAAGCTTAAGAAGCATGCAAAATACGTAAGTAATATGTATGAGTATGTTAGTAGGATTGGAAATTAAGGAGTGAGCTTTTCATGGGGTGAGCACGGCGAAGAATGACAACTGTTGGAGCAAGTGAGACTCCTCGAATGTGCCATAGCACAAGCCAGGTATTTTTATCACTGTACGTTGGAGTAAATACCAAAAACAAACAAAAATGGGGTTGCAAGCGTAATGATGGCTATTTACTGCCATAAGGTTTTGGATAGGCCGAAAGACCATTTTATTACAAAGCAGAAAGATAAAGTTTACACGGGAAGTAAAGGGCTCGAGTTTTAGTTTTATCCATGATATAAGTGACGCACGTCAGATTGTTTCCAAAAGTGACAAGACAATGATTTTGTTGTTCTGAATCAGGCATGAAACCCATCAATCAGAAAGCACAAGTATGAAGCAGGAAAATGGTTGCACAAAGAAGTACAAAGCGGTGTGAAAACAGTAAGAACAGAAAAGAAACTGAAGGGAAAGGAATTAGGTGTAATGTACACATGTTGGCGCAAGCTGAGCCTTCTCCTAACCACTGTCACAGTTCATCAGACAGTAAGGGAATCGTTTGTATGGTAAACGGGTGCAGTGATAAGGCTATTTGTAGTGTCAACTGAAAGCGTTCTCAACAAAAAAATATAGGAAATAAATAATTTATGTTAGGTAATTACTTCTTGCTGTTTGGAGCAGCAGTTAACAGAATTTTCGATTGATATCAGACAATGTTTGTGAGGTTAAACCGTGCGAGGTACGTCTGTTCCATCAAAAACGGGGTGCAACTGACCTTCCATAAACTATGGACTACTTTTCCCGTGTAATACCGCTCCATTTGTTTTGGCCTGCAAATCAGACAGTCAGAGCAACACGGACAAAACACATACTGCAGGAACAGGGAAGCACATCGAAAGTAACAGAGAGATATTCAAACGAAAGTCACTACAGAAGCAAATTCGGCAGTGAGTTGACCGTTTCAGTGCAAGTTGTGTGACTTCTGTGTCTCAATTCAGTTTGTACCGTCCTTTTGTAAGCTATGTAGCCGGTATCTGTTTATAGGTTGCATAATGTTAGCTGTCTAACTGTCCTTTGTAGGCAATGTAACGGTTATGAGTCCGGTTTAAATCAGTAGTGCATGTCCCTTTCGTAATAGTTGTGTGTCGGCAGTGTTTCGGCGGTTTGGAGGCCTATTATAATGGTTGTGTGGCAGCAGTATTTTGGCAGTTTGTATAGTTCTCAGGTACTGGCTGTGATTGTGGGTCGGCAGTGCATGTTTCGGCGGTTGGCAGGCCTGGTATAACAATTGTGTTTCGGCAGTTTTTAGTCCTGGTATATTTAATTTGTTCTATTTCAGCAGCGTTTCTCGCAGATTGCAGGCTTGGTGTAATGGTTGTGTGTAGGCAGCGTTTCGGCGGGTTGTAGTCGAGGTATAATGGCTCTGTTTCGGCAGTGTTTCGACAATTTCTAGGCATGCTATAATGATTGTGTGTCGGCAGTTTTAGTCCTGGTATATTTGTTCTATTTCAGCAGTGTTTCTGGCAGATTGCAAGCTTGGTGTAATGGTTGTGTGTAGGCAGCGTTTCGGCGGGTTGTTGTCGAGGTATAATGGTTCTGTTTCGGCAGTGTTTCGGTAATTTTTAGGCATTGGTATATTGATTGTGTGTCGGCAGTTTTTAGTCCTGGTATATTTGTTCTATTTCAGCAGTGTTTCTGGCAGATTGCAGGCTTGGTGTAATGGTTGTATGTAGGCAGTGTTTCGGCGGGTTGTAGTCGAGGTATAATGGTTCTGTTTCGGCAGTGTTTCGGCAATTTTTAGGCATGGTATAATGATTGTGTGTCGGCAGTTTGTAGTCCTAGTTTAAAAATTATGTTTGGGCAGTGTTTTAACGATTTGCAGGCCTGGACGTTTCGACGATTTCCAGCCACTGTGTAGGCAGTGTTTCGGCGATTTGTAGTCCTGGTATAGTGGTTCTGTTTCGGCAGTGTTTCGACGATTTGTAGGACTTGTAGAATGATTGTGTGTTGGAAGTGTTTTTGCCGTTTGCAGGCTTTATATAATGGTTGTGTGTAGGCAGTGTTTCGGCAGTTGTTGCAATCCTGGTATATGACATGGTATAATAGTTGTGTGTAGGCACTGTTTCGGCAGTTTGTAGTAGTCCTGGTATAATAGTTCTATTTCAGAAATGTTTCGCGGTTTGTAGACCTGGTGTAATGGTTGTATTTCTGGTGTGTTTCTCCGGTTTGTAGTTCTGGTATAATAGTTCTATTTCGGTAGTGTTTCGCAGTTTCTAGGCCTGGTATAATAGTTGTGTGTAGGCACTGTTTCGGCCGTTCACAGGCTTTGTCTAATAGTTGTGTGCAGGGACTGTTTTGGCGGTTTGTTGGCCTTGAATAATAGTTGTATGCATGTAGGCAATGTTTCATCCGTTTGCAAGCTTTGTCTACTGAACGGTTGTGTGTAGGGAGTTTTTTGGCGGTTTGTAGGCCTGGTCTGGCAATGTTTCAGTGGTTTGTATGCCTGGTAATAAAGTAGGGTATAATAGTTGTGTGTAGACACTGTTTCGGTGATTTTTAGGCCTGGCATAATGGTTGTGTGCCGGTTGTAAGTGAACTGCAATTTTAGCGGTATATGAACAAAAAGTGGCTTGTGTATCGTGACAAATATACACTAACTGATGTCAGATGTAACTATTAATTGATAGTCATGTGTAGTACCTAATCTAATCAGTCACTCAAAGCAAGCAAAAATGTAACATAACAGCAAGAACTAAAGTAGGTTTCCCAAGTTGGCCTCAAAAAAATATTTTGCAAAACATTTAGCGTAACAGCAAGAAAAATGCAGAAACCTAAACGGAAATAAGAGCTAGTAAAAACGATGCTACAAAATCAGTGAACTTTATTGCACTATCACTGGGTTTTCTATGTAAATTATTATCGGGAACTGACTTAGGTACATGTCACACAGGTTAAATGGACAAACGTTGACGTGGAAGGTGTCTGTCAAATGCCTGAGACAATTGGTGCTTTACAGAAGCTGTGAGTTTGCAGCTACAGTGGAGCCCCGTTAATACGGTCACTAACAGGCCACAAAAATTTGGCCATAATTAACGGGGTAGGGTCAAATTTCATAACTTAAGGGGGTAACGACAAACACATTGCAATAGCACTTCCTCAACAACTGTTCTCTCCAGTAGACAACTGAAAATGTAGATAAAATTGTAAAAAGTACTTTAAATCATCTCGCAATACATAAAG
>JAOEJI010788475.1:0-14151 GCA_025448255.1 Umimayanthus chanpuru
AAGTACCCAGTTAGGCCTGATTTGAGATTTTCGCGTTCAGAAGAAAGCCACTTCCACCCAGAAGAGCTGAATAAAATCCGAGGCCAGAAGTGTGTGGCATCAGAGTCAAAAATTGTTGAACTGTTCAAAGGCAGATGCCAGGAACCTGGGTGTTGTGGGTCATGTCAAGTGAAGTCCAAGAGCGTTGGATCTACTCTTGATATCTGTTGGACATGCACACATGGCCACAATGGCAAGTGGAGCTCCTCTGAGAGATACAGTGGCATGAACTCCAGCAATCTCCAGTTCTCTGCTGCAATCCTGTTGTCTGGCAACTATGCAAATGTCGAGTTGATGAGCAGGTTCTTAGGCTTGGCATGTCCTTCAAAGGCCTCCTTCCATCGTGTCCAAAAATTCTATTGCATTCCAGCCATTGAGGAATGGTGACAGGGGCTACGATCAAACATCCTGGCTCTCATTGGAAACTTGGAGGTGGTTGCTAGTGGAGATGGGCAGAGTGATTCCCCAGGTCACTCAGCAAAGTATCAAATCTACTTTGTGATGATAACAGATGCCATGGAGGATTACATTATCCAGCCTATACAAACGGGAAGTTGGAGGGAATCACCATGTATAGAGGAGGCCCTAAAGCGTGCAATAAAGGCCTTACAGAATGTTGTTAATCTGAAGGAAATGGTGACCGATGCCTCAACATCAATAATTAAAATGATGGGTAAACTGCTTATTGTTACTGTACTGTTAAGGCCCCAAACTAATGACAGTTGATCAGCTTTTTTTGTGGGGGAGGGGGCTGGAGGTGAAATCTATATTGAAATGTATATGCAATCTAATAGTGTTATCTGAAAAATTATGCACTCTCATGTCATGGTTGCTAGTTTTTAGCATGTACAGTTTTATCAGTGAGTTAATATTATATTTCACACAATAATATAGGCCACTCGTAAATACCGTAGCTGCTCTATTAACTCCCATAAGCCTCCCTAAAGCTTTAGTTTCTAATATAAAACCCCAGGGTGTTGTTAGTGACTAATGGCTACTGTTCAATAAAAAGGCTTTGTGTCAGTTTTTAGATTGTCTTATCACATGTTCTTTCAGACTATCGCTATTGATTAGCTCCGAAAAGCATTTAAGAATTAAAATGTTTCTCTCATTTTGATGTCACTTAGTATTGAACAAGCCTCCCTCTCTGTTGAGCCTCTAGAATGACTTATTGTATTTTCCAACATGTCACTATTTATTCTTTTCCGGTTGATGAATTTAAGGAATACACCCACTGGACATCTGGCACAAAGCCAAGAATATACGCCTTATTCAGGTATACATCAGAAATAGATCTATCTTTTTCCCAATATCTAAGGAAAGGACATTAATTATCCCAACCAATATCAAACAGGATAAAAAGTGTCAATTAAACAATCTCTTCCATGTGATGTTTGATCGATTTTAGTTGCCATACATGCAAACAAGCATTTCGAGGACACAGATTTGCAAAATTTTTAGTTGCATGAAAGTTAATCATTCATAATTTCTTATTATATTCATAGTGCCTGTGAGAAATAGAATTGGGTTGTCTCCTGGAACTGTTTATAGAATAATTATTGAATTTACCAGTGAAGTTTAAAACTTTTATGTTATCATTTAATTAATCAGTATAATTTTTTTTCATTAAAGCTGGGGAAGACAAAGGGAAATGAAAAGATAGCCCAGTGGACAGATCACATCATCAACCATTTCTGGTACTGCTGTGAGAACTGCAAGAATGAAGAAAGTAAACTCAAGGTAAAATATCACTCATTGTATTAACAAACGTTTTTTTTAATTGTTACCTGTAAAATGTTTTTGTAAGAGATAAACCAACACTGTGTAAGCATTATTTGTCATTCTTCAACCCTACTTTCCTTGGTTGCGAGACTCGTGTGATTGCAAAAGTTTACCGGTTTGAGTTGTGTAACATCCCATGTTAGAATTTTATAACAACTTTGTGTGTGGGCCTCCTGTGTCTTGAATGACCGAGGGGGTCTGGGCACGTTTCCGGTGCACGTTTATTATCGTGAAGCTTTGGAAAAGTTTTGATGGGAAACATGGAATTTTTTAGCTGGACTTTGATCTTTTACCACAAGACAGCGCATGCGCATTGTGAGCTTTGTTCCTCGTTGTGGGCGTGAAACACTTTCAAGACGTTGGTTTTGGAACTAAGCATTTCGAACTTTTTGAGGTAAGTCCAAGACCGCATAAATACTATCAATGATGAGACTTATATTTATTTTAGCTATTTTTATTGTGGTATTTATAAGAGAACTCCTTTTTCCTCTAATTAATTGGGTTCCATGTCTGTGCTTGTATGCAGTCGCGTGTCTATGTTGTCAACTCACATATCAGTTTCATGTCGCTTTGGACGCTGTACTAGCTGATTGTTTTGTGTTTGAGAAAGCTGAAGTTTTGCAGTCCAATATTAACTCTGATAATAGCTCTACAGTGGCTATAAATGTCAATGGTCAGACGTAGTTATTCAAACGTTTCACATTTATTTAAACATTTTGCTGGAGTGATGTATTTTTATTGCAATACAACAGAATTTCAATATAGAGCTCTCAAATATTTGTCCCTGATTATGAATAATTTATCGTTGTCTTTCTTCTGTGCTTGTATGCAGCTTTGTTCCTCATGGTCGGCGTGAAACACTTTCAAGATGTTGGTTTTTGGAACGAAGCATTTTGAGGTAAGTCCGAGACCACATAAATACTAACAAGCATGAGATTTATATTTATTTTAGCTCTTTTTATTGTGGTATTTATAAGAGAACTGCTTTTTCCGCTAATTAATTGGGTTCCATGTCTGTGTTTGAGGATGCTGTTAGACTATTTTATAGTAACCAATATATAACCATGAACAACTCACAATGCTTCAACAACCTGATGCTTACATAAATGCTCGTCACTCATCAGCTGCCACAAAGAGTTTGACATCTGAAGAAATGTCAGGTCTAGAACCAACAATATTTCTAACTAAAGGAGCTAAAGTCATGTTGACAATGAACCTGTGGGCGAGTGTTGGTCTGTGTAACGGTGCTACTGGAACAGCATGTGACATAATCTATGAATTCAACCATGATCCACCTGATTTACCCATTGCTGTAGTAGTACAGTTTGACGACAAAAGAGGTCCTTCTATCAGTCCAGAGGTACCTTCATGTGTGCCTATATGCCCATTCACTGTGTTAGCACAATCACTAGAGGGGGTCCATGAGAGACAACAGCTTCCTCTTAGACTTGCCTATGCTCTAACTATACACAAGAACCAGGGACTTACCATGAGTAAAGCATAGATAGATATTGGCAAATCAGAGAGAACTCCTGGTGTACCATATGTTGCTATAAGTAGAGTAAAAACTCTGTCATCTTCTGCTGTCCAACCAATGACATTTGAAAGGCTCACCAGTTTAAACTCATCTAAGACGTTACAGTACAGGATAAAAGAAGAAGCTAGACTAGACAACTTAGCTAAAGCAACTTTAGATGCACTTTCAAATGATTTCTAATTAATTAGTCTTCTCAATGCACACACTTGTTAAACCATTGTTTGTACTGGTATTCACCTTTCATTTAATGCTTTGAAAGTTGTCAAATATGCCAAAATGTACAAATATTGCTCGGAAAATGCACATTTTTTTTAGAAAGTTGCACAAAATTTAAAAAGTTGCTCAAAATAAAAAAAGTTGCTCAAAATCGAAAAAGTTGCTCAAAAGTTGCCGAGCAGAATCTGTCAAGGCCTATACACCAGACAACTCAAAAGAAAGTTTAAAATCTTGCTTCACTTGCACTTTCTGAACTTCGATATTGTTTCGGAGAAAATAACAAAATCCCCAAGTAACAAAAAGCCTGCAAAAGAAAGATAATTAGTACATATAAAAGAAGATATTTCGGCTACAAATTTATTAAAACATTGAACGATTTCGTACGGAGAAGACGACATTCTTACTTTTTTATTATTAATAGAAAGATATTAAGGGGTGGCGAATGGTACCTAAAATATATCGAGTCTCGGCATCTCACAGACTTTTCAAGTGAGTCTCAAAGTCTCGTTTTTTCATGTCCTTTTCCAGTCTTGTGTGTAAGGTCTCGGAGTCTCATTTTTTTGTTGTTCACTTCAGTGAATAACACAGTTGGCATGCGCGTCTTGGATTATCGTAGGTAGTTATGTCTGCCGGTGGTACAAACTCGAACCAAGGCTACTTTGAAGACTTACAACAAAATACGAGGCTCTGAGGCCTTACGCCAATATTAAAAAAAAATAGCTCCGTGGAGCTCCAGGTGTGTTGTTTGCTGCTCAATGGTGCTCAACGTGAGATGGATTTCACTTTCAGCTTTTTTCCCTGGGCTCTGTGTACTGATTGTGAATAATCTGAACTAATTCTTCGACTGCTCTTAAGTTTTTTTTCTTTGCTGTGACATTTTACGTTCAGTTTCTTATTCTACTCGACGTTCACATCTCAAACATTTTGATTTAAAAAAAAAAGACAGAAAAAGTAAAAAAATGGAACTTTCGAAGATTTTGATTCGAAAAAAAAAACTCGGCCGGTCAAAATGGATTATACAAATGAGAAGATTACATAAATTTCGATTTATGTCTGAAATAAAATGTGGCCGATAAGCAGAATTGATCTCATGGTGAGCCTCGATTGTTCTAGGCTGTCGCCCGCACCATATGGTAAGTAAATAAATTAATTGTAGTTCAGGATGTTTGTAAACTTAGAGGAGATGTCAATTGCGTTTTCGGTTGGTCAATAAAGATGGAATAAAAACTAATGGGTTTCGGTAAATATTTGAAAGGTGTAATAGAATGTGAGTTGCTTCTGCTACATGTGTTTGTTTGTGGGTTGACTCCAAGGCATAGTATAGGAGACAAAGGCTCCTATTGATGGGCTCCTGAAAACAGTGTTAGATTCCTTAATGTATTTGTTTTTGTTCAATGTTCATAAGTTGAATGACATTGTATTTCAAAGTTTAAGTTCCTTTTGCCATGTCATCACCCTAGGTGAAGTTTTGAGCAGATAATTTGATTACAATATTGTTATGCACGAAACCAGAGGACAAAGAAAGGAAGGCACTTAGGCATGAGAGGCACAATAATGTTATGCAACACCTTATGTTTGCCATTTTTTTTAAACATGGACGTTGTTACCTTTGTAGAGAAAATGTTTGGAGCAACTTTTTATATTAAGGGAGCAATTTTTTTAAATTTGAGCTGCTTTTGAGCAAGTTTTTAATGCATTTTTGCTTGAATTGTTGACTACGTTATACGTATACTCTCAATTATTCTGCATTCAAGAAACGAGATCAAAACTTAAAACTCTATATGGCCTGTTACTTCAAAAGTGATAGGACATGTGTGCCCTAACGGTATTTTATATTCCATTCAAATTAGTTGTTTTCCAGGTGAGTATGCATTAAAATTACAAGTAAGCTTCCATAGACTCGACTCTTGTTTCCGAGACTCTTATTCTTAGCTGACGCTAGATTAATCTTAAATCAGTGCTGGTAAAGATTAAAATAACTGGATAATATTCTACTGGAACCGCGTGATGGCAAAATCAAGGTTTGCGAACCTTTCTTACTCAGGCAAACGTTGATTTCTTACCTCGCATGCTCCAGTCTTGTATTTGTATCGTTATAAATCTGTCAAAATAAACCTCCTTTGCAGCCTGCATGTTGTATGCTGTCCACACTTCACAGGAGAGATGAATTCCTGGTGAATTCTTGCCACCTTTGGCTTTGCGGTGCCATGATGTCTGGTCATGACCTTGTGAGAATCTCTTTGAAAATACACAACATTTCTGACCACAACATAACTAAACATGGCTATTTATGTAGATTTCAAAAATTAGAAACTCAAGATCTTTGATGAAAATTCAGCTAGATCTGATATAACTCTCTCAGTGTTTGAGCAGTAGTTTTAGTGGGGCAAAACTCGCATGTTTTAAAATCGTCATTTGAAAAACTGAGGGGGGTTATATTTTTCAGCTGGGAAGCAAACGTATCCATTCAATTGTCGTGAGACTGTGAGTTGGGCTGCTGCCGAACTTTCCAAACAGTGATATACACTGTTTGTGTTTGGAGTTTGAAATGTTGACCAAAACTACAGTTTGTTGACAATTTTCACGTTTCTTATTAACATTTGCATACCGTACGCATCACAGCACAAACGTTTTTGGCAGCTTCCGATTTCCTGTAGCCAACGACGGATTGTTTGGTGTCTCGGACCTTGGTCCCCTGGGAGGTCAAGAGAGAACTTTGAATACATAGCATTTAGAGCTCCAAAAGTTCGCATCGGTTTCGACCATAAAATGTTTCACTCCAGTTTGTTTATAAAAAAAAATCTCGTGATATTAACACGCCATTGATTCACTTCCTATTTGTGAATCAAACGGAGCATCACAACGTGTTAACAATGAAAAGGAAAAGTGCTCCCCTTCACGAAATCTGTTGCTTGTTCTTGAAATGAATTACTTTTTTAATTTGAAAAATTATTAGCCAATAAAAGCACTGAAACAACCACAGAACTTCATAAATACCTGGAGCAAGAGTAAGTTGCACAGCCAAAAGTTACAAAGCGAAGTTCACGCTGGCTCAATCTATTCATATTTTAAATTCGCTGATCACAACATTGTTTGCATAAGCAGAACGTTCTATTCTTGCTTTAGTTTAGCAATGTACAAATGGTTAACATTTGTGCATAAATCCCGTGGGTTTTGGGACGCCTGATTGAAGTCTGTCGGGATGTTATTGTTCATGGTCCCTAATACCATCCTGTTCCAATGGTATCTTTTCCAGGACTGGTACAGTACTGACAAATACATCCAACGACTTGTGTAACCTTATACGAAAACGCCACAAAGAGGAATGGGACATACTCAAAGACAAAATAAACCACTTGACACATGGTCGGTGGCGACGGTAATGGTGGCCATTTCTTGGTTAGAGCCAATTTTTGTCTGTTTTGTCTGTATTTGGACACTAATTTTCACGTCCTTGCAATATTTTCCACATCAGAAGTTTACTTTTTTGTTCTTTGTTGTCTTCCTGTGTTATATTTGTGGACGATCATGGATGCAGCTTAACTTGAAGACATTTTGGATCGAAGGCTCGACAAGATATTCGACCCCAAGCTAACAATTGTCAACAATCAACTAGCACTGATGAATCGTCACCTACAAAAGTCCATCGACTCATTTTTTAGCCTTTATGAGTGAGCAATACGACTCGGTCATTCAAAAACTTGCTGAGATGGAGGACGAAAAAAGGCTGGCAGATCTTGAAGTGGCCAGTCTGAGGAATGAAGTTGCTGAACTGAAGAATATCGCCATTTCGAACAAACAAACAAAACCTAAATGACCTTGAGCAATACTTCAGGAGAGATTGCATGGAGATAAGAGGCATGCCACTACCTGATCCCGGTGACCAAAGAGAGAACACAGAAATTATAGTGAATCTTGCAGAAAGCATTGATATTGAGCTGGATAAGGATGATATTTCTACCTGCCATTGACTGCCCCTTCAAAGGAAAGCAAATTCCCTGGCGAGATCCCATGTGACGTAGCGCTAAGAGCCACCCCCGACGATTATTGTCAAATTTATTGAACCTGAAGAAAACTCAAGAGTATGACCTCGGCTGATCTTGGGTATGATACTGCCAACAAGCTATTCATAGCTGAAAGCCTTACCAGTTCCAACAAAGAGCTCTTTGGCAAGTGTCTTGTAGCAAAGTGCAACCTGCGGTATAAATACATATGGACCTCTCAAGGTAGGATCTTTCTATGAAAGGAAGAAAGCAGTCCGGTGATCACAATTACCTCGTTCAATGACATTATTACTAAACTCTAACCAGTATAATTATTTTTTACAATTATTTTTATAGTCACTGTTAGTTACATGCTTTTGTGTAAGTGTTTGTGTATGTGTGTGTACGTGTGTACGTGTCTGCCTAACCGACCCAATAAAACAAATTATACCTACTATATCTTAACTCAGGGTGTCCAACTTAGACAAGCCCTTATGGTTTTTTTTGGATACCCTGTACCCTTCTCGTTTGATTAACTCTTTTGGTTTAAATATGTAATAAGCTTGTAATAATGGGTCAAAATAAAGAATTGTTGTTGTTGTTGTTGTTGTTGCTTATGACTCACAGCAACGAAGGACCAACTGAAACAATACATGCAATTAAAACTGACAGTAAACAATACAGCCACAACTCAGCACAGTCCAATAGACGATGCTGTACAAGACATATACAAACCACACAACTTTAACAATTCGAAAATGACACACCAACAAGACACAAACACAATATGCACACCAACAAAACCCCTACCGGACATCCCACCAACACAAAGTACACACAGGCATACAACACCGCAACAAATACACCCAGGCAAACCAGACATTCAAACAACAAAGCACTTGATAAGGACACACACGCGCAACAAATGAATGGGACTATTTGGCGACCCACCCAGAGACACAAACAACTAAACCAACAAATCATATCCCATCAATTGAGATTCACAGGACTACTTGGAGAACGACCCACCAATACAGCTGCATACACACAGAACAAAACACACTGGCCTGCACATCTAAACACCAATACTGCAAACAACACAAACCACCCCAGCCCGCATACAAGGATTCCACTCATGTCTATCAAATTTGCAAAACAACCAATGACAACCCCAACATCACATTCAAAAAACTACAAGCGCAAGGGACCACATAACCCACCCTAACACACAATATATACAGCACACAACACAACATACACGACACACGAAAACCGGACACAACACACATAACAATCAAACACAATTCAAGGGACAACTACAGTCGAACACAAACACAAACCATTAACATGCCTACTTAAGAAAAAGGATCACAACACGAAACAACAGAAAAAGAAACAACAAAACACCGCTACAAAAAAACCTCCTATGCAAACAACTGCATGACACCATAGAAGATAACCTAGTGGTAAACCTGAGCACAACACCCCTTACAAACCCCCAGACCAAACTACTTTCCAAAGAACTAAAGTTTGGTCCCACACCCCACCCACTACATACACAACTCCTATCAAAGTTTCAAAAGACAACTATATACACAATATCATTTCAGGAATCCTACATCACAACCCCACCTACTGAAAACCAAAAGCAGCTGGACACCACCCACACCCCCTAACAACAGCCTCCTCAATTACACTGCACAAGTACTACATGAATTAAAATCGCACTTTCATTCCTCCGATAAACACGCAACACACAAGAACCTTTACACCGACGAACAGATAGCATAATCAAACCGGCAGACAAAGGGGGAGCAATTGTGATTTGGCCCAAAACAGACTACCTCCAAGAAGCACACAGAAAACTCGATGACATCAATTTCTACACAAAAATCTCACAAAACAGAATACCCCATCTACACAAAAAAATACGAACATTCCTGGATAACCTCAAACTACAAAAAACGATCGACAAGCAAACGCACACATTCCTCTCCCCACATCACCCCCCAGAATACCACTATTTTATATGAACCCAAAAATACATAAATCCAACACAATTGGAAGACCACTCATTTCAGGATGCGACTCTCCCACTGAGAAACTCTATCTACATAGACCACTTCCTCAAACCACTAGTACCGTTGATCTCTTCATACAATAAACACAATAAACTTCCTTAACACAATTTCGCTATCCCAACTCTACTACCGCAAAACAATATTAGCCACACTACTTAGCCACAATGCTTACATACATATTAAAACAATTATTTCGAGTTCAACAGCAAATACTATCTACAAACACATGGGAGAGCCATGGGCACACGCACAGCACCTTCCTACGCAAACATTTTTATGGTTGACCTGGAAAACAAACTACTTAACAATAGCCCAAACAACCTCCAACCCCTCATCTGGAAACGGTACATCGATGACATATTTGTAGTCTGGACACGTGGCAAGGAAACCCTACTCACAATCACTGACCACCTAAACTCCTCCCACCCCACGATCAGATTTGAACACGAGTACTCACACTCAAACATACACTTCCTAGACACAACAGTAACCCTTACGCAACAAGGCACATTCGCAACATCCCTTTACACCAAAACTATGGATTAAAGACTCCTCCTACACAACAAGTCCACCCCATACACTGCAAACAAGGGATCATCTACAGCCAAGCCCTACGATACAGACGCATTACCACACACATAAACATACCAGACACACACACTGGTCCAAGAAACAAACAGATGAACAGCTCAACACACTATGGCCAAAAAATCCTTTACAGCATACTGGAGAAGCAAAAACCTAAAAGACACACTAGTTAGAGCAAGATTCAAGTGAACAACAGTCTCTACATACACTTACATACACACACCTCCACCCAAGCCACCACAAACAATAATACAAGCACGAGCAAAAAACAGGCACAGCAAAGCCTGCCCAACAAAGAGAAGACAACAAGAATCCACACCACCCTAGCCCGGCCCAATTTCAATGGAACTCCACATTAGCATCAAACAATCAAATGAACCACCAAGCACACGGATAAATACACCAGAATGCATAGCAAAACACTTTGCATCAAGATTGGAACGTAGTAGAAATTACCACCGAAAGATTAATGCAAAACATAACAAACATCACACAAAACAACAAACTGGATACATGCCTAACAAGATTAGCTGCTAAAAATGCGCACCGGTCAACAACACAAACCTGCTTTCTGAAAACATACAAACACAACGGGACCAGCACCATCTTTGAAAAGTGCAGCTAAGACACATTGGCCTACCATGAACGATTATAAGAGAACATATATCCCCGTGCAAGGATGATACAACTGCATATATGGTATATTTACACCCTCAGGGTAATCCTACTACTCTTATCACAACTACATACGAGTCTCCTCTTGAACACGCATTTATGGTCCAATAAGCGCATACCAAGCAACCAAATTCTCTTTATTTTATTTACTTGGCAGTGGAAATATACTAGATGACTCTACATCATCCCGACTAGTTAGGTTCCCTCAGCTCAATTTCACCCAACCTAACTAGATTTAAGGCCGCAGCTTGATATATGTCACTGTCTATCCAATATTGGAACTAGTACCTTATTACCCATATATCCGACAAGGTTTAGCAACAAACACTTTTATTTTTCACTACACAATGTGCTCTACCCACTGCACAAGTGATTAATATAACACGATATATTTCCTACACAACTTTCCCCTGCAAATATAAGTATTAAACGACTTAATGTCTCGTCTCCATAATATATACAACGTCTCATACACCTTTACCTCCAGTAATATGAGCCCCTAACAGCTTTTCCCACGCAATTTACTGATCACAATTAAACTCCAACCCAGGGGCATATTTGGGTCCAGAGAGCAAAGTCCCCACTCTTACCCGGTAGTAAACATTGACCCTTACATTCACAACCCGAGTTCCTCTACACAACATATTTCCCACTCGCCAACACAGCTTTGGAACCCTAAAACCACAACACAACTATGTGTAAAAATAGTTTTGTAACGCACACTCCGCACACAAAGCCCGCTCGCAGTAACACATACGCCTGCACTGGACACTGAGAGGCAGATGAGATAAAACAGACAAACAGGCCACTCCCCCCAGCTAGCAAGTGTCCAAAGCACTATAAAAGCAACAGCAAACCAGAACCCCCTTCTCATCTCAGCAAGCCCAGGGAGTTCCTGACCAAAACAGCTAAAAACCAAATTTTCTACACACAGAAGACGATCATGCAGGTACCCATTCTGATGTCATTTCCCTTCTTAGTTTTAGCTATCTTGCCCACCCCACCCCCTACCAGATCATTCTACCTTGTCTTTCCCAATAGTCTCTCACGGCTATATACGCGTATATACCTCTTTAGTTCACCCATAACCAACTCCAAAATTGCACCTACACACAACAATGAGTGAGGGGCTCGGCCTTGGTGGACTGTCATTAGTATGGGGTAGACGTGCCGAAACTAATGGCAGTATTGCACCCACGTAAGGTATCTAACTGAGGAATTGTTTTCCTTCTAGAAGCACTATATACAAATATATAACCTTTGGCCTATGCTGTCCCACTGACACACCATTATATGTAAATCAACAATATACTACACATTTAAACGCACACAGGCTTAGTACAAAAACAGATCCGAGGGACTGTAGCCTGATTAATTGCAATAACTAAACCAACCAACACAAATAAATAACCTTTGGCCCATGCCGGCCCACGAACATATCCATTATATGTAAATCAACATTAGGCTACACATTTAAACACACAAACAGGCTTACTACAAAAACAGATCCGAGGGATTGTGGTCTGATTAATTGCAAAGAACCAAACCAAACAATTGGCTGAGAAATAATTCTAATAATTCAGGGGTCGGACTAAAAATACAAATAAATGTCATACAAAAGTTTGTTAAACTGGATAACTTAGTGTATTCCATTGGCAGATTTCGACTAGAAAGTCTGCAGCTGCACTGCAGGCAACATGGTGTAACTCCCCAAGTAACAAGGGTGCATGCTTCACAACGCATGTAATGTGCAGATGACGTCGGACATTGTCGAATTTATTAAGAACTATGATGCAGACCATGCCATGACCCTACCTGGCCGTGTTCCTGGCTACAAAAAATCTGATGTTTTGTTATTGCCATCCTATTCCACCAAAAAGCAAGTGTGATGGCAATACTGTGTCCCTGCGGAAGCAGTGTTTAAACCGACTGTTTGTTATTATAAATTTGTCGACATTTGGAATACTATTTTACCCTTTGTTCTTATCATGACTCCCATGACTGACTTATGCTTTACTTGCCAAACTAACAACAATTCAATCCTCAGGCCAGCCAACTTGCCTGAAGCACAGAAGTCAGAATCCGTGCAAACGCAGGAACAAGACTTGTTCCACGCTCAGAAACAGCGTGAATCTTATCGAGAGTTGTGTAAAAATAGTGAGGAGCACCTGCTACAACTTATTTCACAGGGAAACGTTTCTGTTACCTCTGACACCCTCCCTGCTCAACTCCTCGTTTTATTCATTATTCCTACAGCTATGCCCAACAAATTAATTACCCCAGTAATCTACTTCAACCCGGCCAATTTATTTCAAGACCCCTAGAAAATGTGCAATTTTTAATGTTTGATGTGAAGCAATTCGAAGACAAGTTAATTTTTTAATTGACGAATCTATTCTTGCAGGTAAAGGAGCAAATCCACAATCATCTACGCGCATTATTTCCTGGGCAATCACGGCCTTGGTGAAACAGATGCAGGCTGGTATGTGGTACTATTCTCGGAGAACAATCAATCGTTTTCACTTGTCTATACTAAACGATTTTCTTGAAGCAGGTCACACCAAGTTTGCACCTGACTGGTGTTTTGGTTTGCCAAAACAATGGGTGTCAAAAACATTTGTATTGTCACTATTTGAAATTGCTGAGGCCATCGAATCTTCTTCACAAACAGGTGTAAATGTAGCGAAGGTATGTGGGTTGTGCATGATGGCACAGTGCATGTTTGTATCACCCATAAATGTAATAACAACCATAAATGTAATACCCACCATAAATGTAATAAAAATCAACCATAAATGTAATACCCACCATAAATGTAATAAAATTTAACCATAAATGTAATAACCGACCCACCATAAATGTAATACACCCGACCCACCATAAATGTGATAACAATCAACCATAAATGTAATAAACTGACCGTGGCTTCCGTTTAAGGTCCCTAACTCATTAAATCAGTAAAAACTCACAAAATAAACACGTGGTGAATAAAAAAATAAATCTGCAAATGTGGTAATGCCAAGGGATGAACCCATTTGATCTCGGAGGCGGGAGGAAGAATTTGGGGGGACCGGGCTTTTTTGACGACTCTCAGACCCGGGGGAGCTTCACAAGCCCCCATCCTAACTCCGCTATTTTTAAAGCTTACCAAACCAAATTTGGCACACGTAATATATGACCCATGATCAATCTTCTGGTGGTAAAGGGTAAGGGGTATGACGTCATAAATATGGGAACTTGGAATTTTTGC
>JAOEJI010789586.1:0-14148 GCA_025448255.1 Umimayanthus chanpuru
GCACTAATAACCAATCTTTTCCCAGCGAGCTGACTGTAAACTCGCGGAGCGTAAATGAACAGAAGATAAACCTACACCCCCTACCCATAAAAAATGAACGGTCCCCAATGCATGAGAAAACCTCATGTCTGTGTCAGAACATGAGATTACATCAAAATGTGAGAGACTTGCACTTAACGTGTGAGACTTGAGAGCTCTGCAAACATCGTGCTTTAGGATAATAAGCAAAATAGTGGCCTGTTTTTATATTTTATGTGTGTTTGCATTGATTACATCAGACTGGGCATAACACACATAATTATATGCATGCCTGGTCTGAAATTTATAGGGTATTGATTTCTTATGTTTGGTCTGAAATTTGGTTCAGAAAATTAGATTTTCTGTCCTTAAAATAGGTCAATGTTTTAAGGCTTTCCTTCACTTGCATGGTGTCCTTGACAAAAACATATTGACCTTCCATAAATATAAATTCTCAAAACCGGTCCCATTATACCTAGTACCGTACATCTATTAAATTGCAACACACTTATAGATCTTCTGGCTGTCCCCTTACCCCCCTTCCAATGTAATCCTTAATTTGGCCATGATACAAATGTACAGATTCTCCATGAGAAAAATCAATAAAACTATAATAATAAACCTAGCCTTCAAGTACTAATCAGTGCCTATACATGTAGTTCTCTACCCCCACTCTCCTCTATATTCATTACAAATATGGGGACGGATGGCAAACTGTAGTGAATAGCCAATTTCTTATTATAATCCTTTAATACTGACACTGACCTCTGAAAATTCCAGTTCAGGCCCATTTAGGAAACCTTCAAAAACCTTTGGCTTTCAAGATCTTCCAGTCTTTCAAAATTTCCAATAAAATAATATAATTATGTACCCAAGGGGGAGTTGGGGTATTTTCTGTTATCACCTGAGTGAATAGTTAACAATTATTCTATGAGACTGCACTGAATATTAGCTGATAAATAACAGATGAGCGTGGAGCACAAATCTGTTATAATCAGCTAGTATTCAGAAGGTTGAGTAGAATAATTGTTTTGTTAAGTACAGTTTTATTAAATACAACAACAAATTATTTTTCACCAGCAAATATTTATTTGAAAATAAAGTGAGTTTCCCAATGTTTTCCATATATAGTCAATCACTAGAATATGAGCTGATAACCGGTGACTACCGAACCAATCAAATTGCTTGAAATCGAATAACCATTGGACTGTATTTAATAATTTTTATGACATGTTCAACTTTAAAGTCTTATTGTTGCTATCATTGTTGTAGTCAAACTTTACCACTTCAGTAATTAAACTGAACCTTTTTTTCTAATGCATGTAGCATTCTTAGAGTTTTATGAACCAAATAACATTGTAAAACACTTAGAGTAGTCAGTGCTCAATAAATATATTATTATCACATTATTATTATTATTATTATTATTATTATTATTATTATTCAAATGAGCATAAGTAAAGAAACCACCAATTTTACTATACATGTCCCTTGGAGTGGGGTATAAAGTGGGAACCTAAGAGAAGGATGGAAGGAGAGAAAGAGTGGGACAAGGGCTCAATATGGAGAGGAAAGGTATTAAATGTAGTTCATGCACAAGTAAAAATTGCAATGTGTGGTTACACAAAAACATACCCATACAATTGCATACATGTACATCTCCATGAAGTGTTTTGGTTTTATACACACACACCCCCTAATGTTCAGAATCACTTTGACGAGCAATTCAAGTTTTCATAATTTTTTTTTATCTACTTTAAAATATTTTAAAAGTAATCTTGCAAAATATTTTAACTGATTTTTAAATGTCTACTTTCTTTCTCAGTGGCCATTTTGCAAGCAGTTGTGTACATTCTGTAACTTCAACAAATATGTCAGGTGAATTCATTGTTTGTCATTTTCAAATACAAAATAATAATTTTATCGTCAATATTCAAGAATATAAAACTACCTGGAGTAGTATATTATACTAAGCAATGTTTATGCAAGTATACTGTTAACGTTTTAACTATAATATTGTTTGATTTGTTAATCATGTCTTGACATGTCATGAACAGGTAGAAAAAAACTGGTTCTGGCCAGTTTAAATGGAAACGTGATAGGCACGTGCATACATTTTTCCCTCCACAACTCTCCGAATTCCTTTGCTTTGGCCAACTGGAGAAGAAGACCTGAGCAACTCTGATCCATGAGCAGGGCCATTCTGACCAGAACCAGTTCTGAGAACTCATGTGTTCCATTTAAGAACTGACTGTTCGGACCGGCCAGACCAGACAAATGGAAAATCACCTAAGTTTGGGTGAGGCGGTTTCACCCAGACACTCAAACCATAACCCTGTTTTTGAGATAAATTATCTGCAATTCATACCCTATTTATGAGTTTGAGCTTAAATTTTCACACCTTGGTTTGCTAAAATACGTAATTTCTAGACCCTATTTACATGTATGATCAGAAGGTTGAAAAAGTACAGGTATCCTGAAGGGCACACGTCCCTGTCTATCTTTAGTATAGCTTTACATTTATAAGTGCTAACAAAAGTACTAACACAACCCCTGTTCAGCGATTTCAGAGATCTCATCTCAAATGGTAATGTCAAATGTAACAGCTTACTGCATTTTGAGATTACAAGTTGGATTTACTACCCTAAAGTGTGTGTGTATCATCACTGAAAATGTAAATGGTGATATTACGAAAAAGGAACTTTTATTCACAAAACAACAAACACTTGTCAGAAAGCGATGTTAATACATGTATATAATGCAAATCATGTATGTAATGCATATTGGCTGCAGATTTCTTCACAAAAAATGCTGCTGCACCAGACACATCTTAGCTTGTATGTTAGATAGCTGTCAATATTATATCTGTATCACACAGCAGTGTTCTTCATGTGACTCCCAACAGAAATAACGTGGATCACAGTAGGATGAGAAATTGTTTGGTAAGAGAGTTGGAGACTCTGCTCAGAATATCAGGTGTTGAAAAAGTAAAATCTGTTTACTTTGGAGGAGGTTAGTGGCGTGTTAAACTAGCGTATTTTAAGTTTACGTTTTTCACTCTCGTTGAATTTGAACATGTTCAAATTGTACTGCAATGGAGATTGAAAATAAGATCTTTTAATGCTTTACTTCCGTGGCATGAGCGAACTTTCCATCGTTTGTAAGGTAAATCAAAGGAAGAAATCCTGGTGCTGGTCCCGCTGTCGTTCACCAAACAACAAACAACAAAACAACAAAACAACAAAAAGCTTTATTTCGTACCAAAAAAATATATTTACAAACTAGGTTATTTGCATGATGTCAGCAGGGAACCCAGTACCGGTAATGCACAAAACATTGTATCCTTCACCGTTTCAGTAAATGTTGACTCAGTGGTTTCAATTGTCTACATGCAAAGAGAAATGTCGCTTTTGAGTCTGCAGGTACACCTAGTCTCGCAGAACCAGCAACCATTTCTGCAGTTCTCTGTTCCATGAACAAGTTATGCAGTCTCGATGGAGCAGCGGAGATCACTTTGGAAGCCAATCCGACCTCGGTTGAAACTGAAAAGCTCAGGTTTGTGCTGCCTTTCCACGGTTCACTGAAAGTAATAGCAATACCTACACACAAGAAGAGCACGTCAGGATTTGTTTTCAAATAATTGCTCTCGTTTCTTTGGCACCGTGGGCACCATATTGCTATTTTGGTACATTTGGCACTATTACACTTCTTTGGTACATTTGGCACTATTATGCTTCTTTGGTACATTTGGCACTATTATACTTCTTTGGTACGTTGGGCACTATTATGCTTCTTTGGTACATTTAGCACCATATCGCTTCTTTGGTACACTTAGCACTATTATACTTCTTTGGTACATTTGGCACCATATCACTTCTTTGGTACACTTAGCACTATTATACTTCTTTGGTACATTTGGCACTATTATGCTTTTTTGGTACAT
Source organism: Umimayanthus chanpuru (assembly GCA_025448255.1). Taxonomy (NCBI): domain Eukaryota; kingdom Metazoa; phylum Cnidaria; class Anthozoa; order Zoantharia; family Parazoanthidae; genus Umimayanthus; species Umimayanthus chanpuru. Next base: position 3,962 of record JAOEJI010789586.1, read on the forward strand.
TTGGCACCATATCACTTCTTTGGTACATTTGGCACCATATCGCTTAGCTTTGGTACATTTGGCACCATATCACTTCTTTGGTGCATTTGGCACCATATCGCTTCGTTGGTACATTTGGCACCATACCGCTTCTTTGATACATTTGGCACCATATTGCTTCTTTGGTACATATGGCACCATATTGCTTCTTTGGTACATTTGGCACCATATCGCTTCTTTGGTACATTTGACACTATTATGCTTCTTTGCTACATTTGGAACTGTTATGCATCTTTGGTACATTTGGCGCCATATCGCTTCTTTGGTACATATGGCACCATATCGCTTCTTTGGTACTTTTGACACTATTATGCTTCCTTGCTACATTTGGAACTGTTATGCATCTTTGGTACGTTGGGCACTATAATGAATCTTTAGCATATTGGGCGCAAAACTGCTTTCTTTCTGGTGACATAATTTTGAAGCAGTTGACATTACAGTGCATACGTAAATTGTTTACTTTGTATTTCAAAAAATTTGCGTCATTTCTAGATTGCTGAGTGATTCCATCCAAAGTAATTACCGTAATGTATTTTATAAATCTCGAGTCTAATTGACAAAATTTACAAACAAGTACAATGTGTGTTAGCTAAATCTTATATATTTGGATGTCAAAGACAGTTGGGTAAGCCGAAGGAAACAAAGATAAGCAACTTCCTTTTGGTAAAAGATTGCCTCTTGAATTGAGTAAATATCGTAAGAACTTATATAGATTATGAGTGTCCAATTTAGACGTTTAGAGTTTCTTAATGAATTTAAAAATATGTTTATTGATCAAAGAACTCTGCACCCTAAGTGTTACTTTTTCAGGACAGAGTTTGAGCTAATTTATTGTTACTGATAAAATACACCATTTTGCTAATGCAAATTTTGCTAGATCCACTTCCTCGTGGGGGCTAAATGCAATGTTTATGTTGATTTAATGTGCCAAAATTTTACCGAGTGATGAGTTTTAGCTCCCACAAGGGAATGGATCTAGCAAAAATTTGCATTAGCAAAATGGTGTATTTATCAAGTGTAATCTAACCTTGGAACCTTTACATTCAACTCCCTAAATGATAGAGACTTCAGGTCAGCTGGAATCAATAGGATTTCTCTTGGAGTCCAGGTAATTTCCGTGTTCAATCTGTTCTTCTCAAGAAATGTTTACAAATTTAGCTTGCACCAGTTTTACTTAATTTGACCTAGCTAGCCGTATCTATCTGTTGAATACCGAATAAAACTATTTAAATATGAATGATTTCATGTTTGTCAAGAAAGGTCTTGTTGTATATCTGAGTTCAAACTGTACTGATGCTTAACAATTGCGTTTATAATAACGAAGACTGGGAAACTAGGAATTATGCCAGTGCGTAGGAGAATAGTGCTTCATTTTTCAACCCAAGAAATATTTGCCAATTTAGTTAGAGGCAGCTTTATTTTAAATGTCCTAGCTAGTCTTGTATATCAATTGAATAACAAATGAATCTATTTTTTACAGACACGTATATACACACATGCATGAGTCCATATTTGCCAAGAAAGCTGTTGTTTGTATATCTAAGTTCAAAGTTAACAGCCAAAAAACGTTGAGTGAGAACAATAACCACAGCAACTTTGTTTTAGATTTCAAAATATCAGATGCGAATTTCAAGAGCTTAAATGAAATCGTCGACTTTCTGACAAAATCTTCTGAAATCGTTTCTTGTCTTTGTCTGAGGTCGTCTGGAACGGAAAAACAAAGCGATTGGATCTCATGATTAATCTATCTTTTGAACTCCTTTCTACATTTAGTAAAGGCAGCGTTGTTTTTCTTTGATTTTTGTTGTGGGCATTTTCAAATTCTGTGCGAAATACATAATTTGTTTGAGACTTTCGCGCGTTGTGAAACTCACCAGCCAATAGGAAGATTTAAACTGAGCTTTGAAAATGTTAAATTAAGTTTTGAAGATTTGACCAAAACGTCGCCACAATCTTCAAAACTATGTTGAAAATCTTCTGAGTACGGTTCTCGAATGACTTCCGTTGACTGTAATGGTGAATGATATTACGATTGTATTAACGAGGATTGAAAAACTGGGAACTACTGCAACACTTAGAAGAATAGTGTTTACTTTTTGCTAATGTGATATTTACTCCAAGAATCCATTTTCGTAAATATATAGAAACAGATTTAGAAATAGAAAAATCCTATAAATATTTATATGGTTAATTCAACTATACAATTTGCTTTTATTGAAGAATTCAGTTTTTTTATGTTAATTATATTTCAAATTAATGCTTAATTAATGCTTTAACTGAAATTGATTGTACCAGTACATTAAACTGGCAGAAAAAAAAGTTACAATAAATGTACAAATATATATATTGCATCTCATTCTAGTCCTTAATTCCAGAGGATTTACTGCGGCTGGGTAGGGATAATTCCGTTGATGAATCTCTCAGGTATGAACAGGTATATTATGCCACCGAGTATAGCTCAGTATTTCAACCTTTGGATGAACTTCATTTTGGTAGTATAATTTCTATAGTTTTAGGGTCCAAGGATCTCCCATCTTTAAAAGAAAAGAAATGTTTCGGCAGTTGTGGTCTTTAACCTTCTCTTTAAAAGACGAGAGAAACAGCTCTCAAGAAGTTTGAGTTTTAAGCTACCCTTTCTTTTCTGGAGTTATTGTTAGTGAATCCATTTATTCATTTTACTTTATGATCTTGCTAGTGAATCCACTCAGTAATTTTACTTTATGATCTTTCCATTCTTTTTTTTGAAAAAGAAAACACATTTTGCGCAGTTTTTATTTAACTAAGAATTCACACAAGTTGAAAGTGCTCTACACACGAAATAGTATTTCTTCGTCTAAGTTATTTTTTCGTTAATCTTTAGTTTATAACGAACTGGTCAGAATGGTACCCTTCGTGTTGTAATGGAGCAATTTTCTGTCTGAGCTTGTCTTGTTGATCATTTGCTGTATAGCTCTCTCTTTCTTCTCGAACTACTAATCTTATTACAGACTTGGAGAAAGAAATTAGGCTATTCGGGTTAGCTTGAATAAATAGAACATCTTCCAAGTAATTATCAGAGAAGAAATTTTGTTTGAGATGGAACTTTCAAAAATGTTGAAGTGGAGAAATGTTTCTTCGCTCGATGGAAGGAGTACCACAGAAATGGGCAAACCGAAGTCGAACTAACTGTGCTTCACAAAAAATTAAAAGGTGAAAACTGTGACTCATTATTTTGCTTACTCGGTAGAAAGAAGCAATTTGTTTTTTCAAAAATTAAAAAAATCTAGGGGTCAACGTGTAAAATGTTTATCAACTGGCTGTTATGAAATTCTAATAACTAAATTGTCGATTCGACAAACTTGATAACCTATTTCCCATTATGATATTTTATAGATTTTTATGTTGTACATTTATATATAAGTAGTAAATCGCCATTGGTCATCTTATATAAACGACGTAATATCTTCAAACTATTCTACAATTAAAGTACTGCAATCTTGAATACCGCCACTGGGATTTCTCTTAATCCCATATACGCATTCTGAGGTCAGTGTTTTTCAATATCTGTGTAATGAAAGGAATTCCAGTCATATTAACTGTGTTGCTTTGTAACTCCCGAAGAGCTCTGGAGGTTGCCAGAATGCTTTTTCCTGGTAGAGTGTCGATAGATCTGATATTTGGAAGGCCTGGACAGACTGTCAGAAAGTGGCGTACAGAGTTACATGAGGTGAGAAATAACTTGGATGAACAAAAAGCGACCGTTAGATAGCTAAGAATGATAGATAGAATATTGTTACTGAGTTTTCTCAGAGTCACTGTAAAAATAGAAATATTTTTTCATTGGCAATAATATCTTCAGTACTAGACTATACTATGTCAAAGAATGTAACATTTTCTTGGACAAAAGTGACACACAATTTTACACTTAAATGGAGAACGACAGAGTGAGCTGCCGAAGGGCGCCTTGTCGACTTCCATTGAAATCAGCCTTTAGAGCTCATGGAACTATCGATGTTAAATAAAAATCCACTTCACTTCACTTAATTTCTCTTCACTTCACTTCGTTTTTTTATTTGACTTTACTTTGTTTTACTCTACTTATTTTATTTTACTTTACTTTACAGTAACTGTGTAAGGTAATAATTGCATTTCACTAAGAATTAGATTCAACAATTGTACAACCACATCATCTTGTTAAACTGTCATGTCGACCTGGGATGTTTTTCCGTTTTAGGCGTTGAACGTTTGTGATCGTCATGTGTCGCTCTACCAATTGACTGTAGAGAAAGGTACTCCACTGCACAAGGATGTCATAACTGGACAAGTGGTAGGTATCATCTGTCGCTCTACAGATTTACTGTGAATATGTCGCAGCTGGACGAGTTGTAAGTATCATCTGTCGCTGTGCTAATTAACTGTAGATAAAGATACTCCACTGTACAAGGATGTCACAGCAGGTGAGTGGTATCTTTTTTGGCTCTACCAATTGATTGTAGACAGTAATCAACTGCACAAGGATGTCGCAGCTGAACGAGCGGTAAGTATCCTCTGTCGCTCTACCAGTTGTATGTAGAGCAAGGTACTCCATTGCACAAGTATGTCACAGCTGGACGAGGGGTACATATCCTATCTTATTCTACCAATTAACAGCTGAGAAAGGTACTCCGTTGCACAAGGATGTCACAGCTGGACGAGCGGTAAGTATCCTATGTCGCTCAACCAGTTGACTGTAGAGAAAGGTACTCATGTAGCCCTAACAATTGTTTGTATAGAACGGTACTCCACTGCACAAGGATGTCACAGATTTTAGATCAAGAGGGATTTAATTTGTATAAATCGGCTTTTGGTTTGAAAGAAAGACTTCTTTTTCACTTTATACGGTGATTTGAAAGTTACAGCTTGTATATACTCTCATTGATTGTTGAATTTAGATATTATGTTATGTAATGTAATGCTGAAGATATGTTTTAGTATATTGGCCGTGAACGTTTAGTAGACTATTGTTATCAATATAGTTTTTCTTGAAGAACGTGTTTTAACTTCGAGGTATTGCCGGAGAATGACACGATGTCAGATCTGTACCAAGTCTCTGTTGAGGTAAGGAACCAGTTGTTTCAAATTTCAAATGAACAAATTTTTCAAACTAATTCCTATACATTTACAGAAAAAGAGTTGTTACTCTCAGGTTCAGAATAAACGGGGGGTCAAATTAAAAGAGGGGGCTTCAAGCATTTTGAAAAATTATTAAACGGGGGGATCAAAATAAACGAGGGGGAAGTAAATTGAAATTTTTATAAACGGGGAGGTGGGCAGAATGTAATAAACGATGTGTCCAAGCGCTTTCTAAGACTTAAAAGACGGGAACAAATATAAAAGAGAAGAGACGAAATTGGGATTATCCTTACATACTTTATTAACTTCCCTCGTGAAACTCGAGAAAATTTATACACGGGGGGTCAAAATAAGCTGCGGGGAGTCTGCAAAAATTACGAAAAAAGTAAACTTCACCCCCCCCCCCAACCCCCCCATTTATTCTGAACCTGAGAGTAGATTTCAAAGGAATTGTCTGGTATTTTTTCATTTTTTTCTTGAAAAACAATTAACATATGGGCAAGTACTCTATGGAAGTTTGTCACTACGTGGAGTGATTTAAAATATCTTTTTTTAATTTAAACATACTGATTATCGTTTTGATTCAAACATAAAATTCCTACCCTGTTGACTCAAAGTTAAATCTGCTCTATCTACTGTATTTCCCTTTTAGTCCTTAGAGAACAGTGGTTTTTACCGATATGAGGTTGCCAACTTTGCAAAACCTGTAAGTAGACGACAGTTACCTTTTGTAGTAGAATGTACGTTCCTACAAACTAAGTGATGTACGACAACAATTATGTCTTCAAATAGAAGGCACTACTGTTCTTTTTTTGTTTGCGATTACCGTATCCTTACTCGCACCGGTTGCATAAAAGTTGGTCGTACAACCAAGCCTTACGTCTCACTTTTCATTTAGTACAGACGTCTTCACTTAAGTGCGATGCACGTCCTTTGTAAGCCTGATGTTGATGTCAGTTGCACCAGTTTAACGTTAGTGAGTCCTACCCGCAGTTCTGATAGGTTGCATTAAAACGTAAAAATACCTCCTTAGGGCATACTTTGGACTTGCTTCATTTATTTTGAATATGTCGGTTCTATACAATACTGTTATCATATACCTAATTGGCCTCATACCATATGAAGATTATCAGATTCGTTTTCTCATGTTTTATACTGAATCGGCACATGCCACATTTGCCCTTGCTGTGAATTGCTTCTAACTTTAACTTTAAAAAACAATTCTAGATCAGTATGTATATTTGTGGTGAACACAATAAACAATCAAATTTCAATGACACCTCAGTGCATCGCTTTGTTGTCTTGAGGATGCCGAGAGCCAGCACAACAAGTCATACTGGGATGGAACACAGTACATTGGGGTTGGACCGGGTGCTCATGGAAGGTATGGTATATAAACAGGATAATTCGTATTGGGACGGAACAATGTACATTTGGGTGGGGCCAGGTGCTCATGGAAGGTATCGTATATAAACATCATAAATCGTATTGGGACGGAACAATGTATGTTGGGGTGGGGCCAGGTGCTCATAGAAGGTATCGTATATAAACAGGGTAAATCGTATTGGGACAGAACAATGTACATTCGGGTGGGACCAGGTGCTCATGGGAGGTATCGTATATAAACAGGATAAATCGTATTGGGACAGAACAGTGTATGTTGGGGTGGGGCCAGGTGCTCATAGAAGGTATCGTATATAAACAGGGTAAATCGTATTGGGACGGAACAATGTATGTTGGAGTGCGGCCAGGTGCTCATGGGAGGTATCGTATATAAACAGGACAAATCGTATTGGGACGGAACAATGTATGTTGGGGTGGGACCAGATGCTCATGGAAGGTATCGTATATAAACAGGACAAATCGTATTGGACGGAACAATGTACATTGGGGTGGGGCCAGGTGCTCATGGAAGGTATCGTACATAAACAGGAGTAATATTAGGTTAGTGGAGTGCGTTCGAACAGCCAAGGTACGGTTTGAGGGTGTGAAGATTATGAGTGGACAATTTAATATGATCTGTTTGGGGAAGCATAGCTAGCATCAGAAGTAAAGGAGGCTGGAATGCTACATAAACTTACCGCGACAAAATGGCTCTCGAATCCTGTTACTTAGCACGAGGAAGAAATAGCTGCGCGCGCATGACATAAACCACAGGTGTAGTTAATTATGAATAGCTTTGATTTATAAATGTCCACCCACGATATCTCGAATCATGCTGGCATAGAAGCTGAGCCCGTGACAAAATTAGGTTGCGTTCTCCTAACGTCCAACGCAAACGGGATAAGTCGTAAGTGGGACCCAAACCATCGTGCTCAAGCTCGATTTGTAAAATATTGACGAAGCATGGTCTGTAAAACTGGCACGAATACAGTGTTTGGACTCGGACTAGGTAATGCGCCTTCAAATACCGGGAGTGTAACTAGTTTTTCTCAGTTAGGGATCAGTTGACCATTAGAGTAGTAATGGGAGATGGGGGATTTTTTGCCTGCACGATTTCTTTCCCCCTGTATCAGTTTTGCAGGATTTCTTTTGACACCAGTTGCTCAGCACGAATGGAATTTACCCCTTGCAACAACGTTTTCAAGTCCATTGTCCTTGCACGAATCTCTACCCCCGTCCCCACCACATTTCTAACAGTTAGCCCATTAGTAAAACTTTGCTTCAATGTTGTGTAGATTTGAACCATCCATTTGAAAACATAGTAGTTCACTCTTCCCCAGATTCTGTGCCACTGATGAAAATGGCCACCGTTTAAGACAAGCAAGAATTCAAGTATTGGAACCAAATGCCTGGATGGAAGAGGTACTGAATTATATTATACTGCGTTTTCAAGAACAAGCGTCCTCCCTCACTGTGCAATGGGCGTAAAGTACCAGTACTTTACATATAAAGTAGTATACATAGAAAAGAACTGAGCAAAAGATTTTGAGTAACAAACATACATACATACATTCATACATACGTCAAACATAACCTTGGGAACTGAACACGCATGGAAGGCGTAAATAGCACCATATCTCAAAACAAAACCTAAGGAAAACTGAAACGACGTATTTTAGTTCAAATAAATAATAGCCAGAATCTTGCAACTAAACAAACTTCAGGTAATATTGCCAACACAAGAAAAAACGCAACAGCTGTTAATTTCAAAACTAAGAATTAACGTCTTTGCATCTTCCCGTCATTAAGTCATATCGATTGATGAAGTATCCCCAGAGTTTGAACAATATTTCCAGAGCTGGGTAAATGCTCTTTTGACAAAACAAAGTGATTTATTTGAACAACTCAATCCAGTGCAACTGGTATTATAGCTGTAAGTATGCGCTCTTTTATGAGACATCATGGTTCTCCTTCGGTTTAACACAGTTTCTCCCCGCAGGTCGAGCGTCGTGGACATGGAACAAGGAAAATCGTCACACAATCACAACAGGAAATGTTAGTCTTCTTTGCAGTCTTCATATCAGGTCACATGTGCTGCAAGAATGTCTTCTACCTTATATATTCTAAAAGCAATCTTAAAATTTATTTTGTTGTAGTTACGTTTGTGTTAAGTTAAGAAAATAGAATGCGTCTATCGAGTTATGGATGCACGCGGAAACTTGGGAGACCATGAGAGGATCGCCTGAGAGTCACTGGGTCAAGCCGAGTGCTTCTCTTGCCTATCGAGAGCCTTCCTAACTTTCCAAGTGCATCCATGATTTGATGGATGCACAGCTAATATACGGAGGCATCTCCAGTTTGTTCAGTTTCTATACCAAGAAATACGTCACCGCTGTTCACCGATCAAGTTGCTGTCAGTTGTAGTTCATTTCTACAGCAAATTCGGTAGCCCCTCTTCCATTTCTTAATGATGGCCTTCAACTGTTATTTCATTTCCGATTTGGAAACCTTATCGAAAACACTTTCTTGGTACTTGCTGGCATCCAAAACATGCTTTCGTATACTGCGATTTGTACGCACAGGCATGCATCTATCGAGATCTCCTCACACTATACAAAAAGCGCGCGACAAATTCCAGTTATAATCATTTCATATCTAGCAAGTGTAAGTGATAATTAAATATCCAGTCAAAACATATTTTTTGCTTTTATGTTGTGTAAACTTGAAATCTGTTTTGACCTTATAATTAATTATTTCACTGACAAAGACATAAACCAACTCAATGAGTGTAAAAACATCGAACTATGCTTCCCGTTTTAAGAATCACATGTTTATTTTGTAAACAACTGTTTTCCCATGTAAGACATGATTGGGCGATCGTTCTAAGCTGACAACCAGCAGCTGTGGCACCAATCGAAATCTGGAACTTCAGTAACCTGAAGTTGTTTGTATCTAGTGATTAATGATAACTTGCAAATAGCTGAATTTTAATAGACGATGAATGTTAGTTGTTTCTTGCCAGTTATTTTTTGCTTCTTTATATTATGTGCATAGTCTCGAGGAGCTGATAGTGTTGGGTCTCAGAACATCGCGTGGCCTTACGAATAAGGTTAGTAAGGAGCCCATATTTTGTCAAGGGGTTATCAACAATTCTACTGACTTGCCTTTCAATCTCTTGTTTTTATACTCTGTCCTGTGTAGTATTAGTTTTTAATTTATGTCGCGTGTTCCTTTTTCAATCTTCCTCTATACTCTCAAGTTCTTTTAAACAATATCACTAGTCGCAGTCTTTAGCCTATCAGAAGTATTGGGGAAAGGGGACCTGTTGTGCGGCGACATTTACGATGGACGTTGTTAGTAGATCTCAACCGTTCATAGAAACCTGATGATAAAACGCCATCTATATTTCTAAATCTACGCGCGATCTGTATGGCCAATAACTAAGTTTATATATTTAAAATGGGGCTTGCCGGCTGAATGCGGAAATGTATAAAGTGTAGAATTCACTGACCTTTTGCTCGTGATAGTAAGCTTTGCTCGTTTCCTTTCCGACAAAATGATGCTAATGGAAATAACTTATATTATTATATGGCTGAATGATTTTGCGTGCTGTGATTGGTCAATTCCAGGTCCGTAAGTAGCCGTACGGACCTCTAGCTCTCGATCACCTTTTC
>JAOEJI010790697.1:0-22520 GCA_025448255.1 Umimayanthus chanpuru
TATTGGTATTTTTTAGGTTAATTTTTGACCAGGAGGTATATTTTAGGGTGCGCAAATTTTATGGCTTGGTATTTTTTGGGGTAGTTTTCTAGGATTTCCGACGGTCATCCCTATCCTTTTTACCACGAAGTACCCCCCCGGGGGGTACCACGACAATGGACAGCAGACATCAGAAATTTGAACCCCTTATCAAACAAGCATTTTCAGCCTGGTATTATTCTCGCAGACAAAGGAAAAACACAAGCGCGTGCGCGTGTAAACATGCAGGCAAGGGAAAATGATGCGAAAACGGTGAAAAACCAAAAAAAAATCTTCATTCTTTATGAAAATTTACAATATTTTATAACTCGATATCCCGATATATAGTTTCTACATATCCCGTATCCTTATCGGTGTAATTTTTTCCTCAAATATCACTGTAATAGGGCGTCACCATTTTAAAAAAGCGCCCTTTTTAAAATATCTATTTCATATACCGGTGCTGAGCAACTTTCCAAGATGTTGCCCCCAAATCTCATTCAGGTCCAAAATTAAAGCTCCAGGCTATAAGACCCGTATACAAGCCCATTTATTTGCTAACAAAATAACATCTGTGCCAGCACTTTGATAAGGTTTCCCGGGTACAAGCCCCATATATACCGGGATATATGGGCCAATCTCTGCGTCCTCTTAATATTACTATAGCATGTAATCACAAATCAAGGCCGCCCCCCCCCACCCCCTCCCCGAAATTATTTGAGCCCCATCGTGTTAATGTGGGATTTTACAATTTCACGTAAGACAACCTTTCACAGCTGAGGAAGAGGAAGACAAGAAAGATTTGCGTGCTTAAAGTTGCTTTTTTTAAAAAAAAATATTTGCAATGTTGGGTCACGTTTTTCCAACAGGACGTTACGGTTACCATCACGTCTTTATAAAGTAACCTTTATATCATGTATGCGCTGATTGATGGAATATCCTCTCAGACCACTTTCATAACACGCCCAAGTGGTCATGAGCAAAATCTGGAATCAGAAACTTGACCTCGACCTAAATTTATTGTAAAGTTATGCTACTGGGGCATTTTTAAAAGCAAGTCTATACATGTCTCAATGGGTGAGGATTTTAGACAAATTAAATCTATGAACTGTAAGGTTTTATTTTTATTAACCATTTGTTTTGCACTATGTTTTACAAAGATCTTTACAGATTTAAGTAGCTGATAGTACAATACCCGACTTGTTTGAGAAGCTTTCCCTAGCGTGAGAGGCAAAGGCTATGTATTTTTCGATGTTGATTTTTTCTTTAAGTAAAGATAAAAAGGCTTGAAAATTGGGAAGTATTTCATTTATATTGCTTTTATAAATGTGAAACTTGGCGATTATGACTGTGGTTTAAGGCCATATTCAGCTTTTTTTCTATTAATGACGCTATAAAAAATCTCAGTTGGAGTTAGGCTCCGTTTGAGATCGTCATCCAAAGTATACCACTTGTGGAAGTGATGCCAGAACGTGTTAACAAAGGGACATTTTACGAACATATGCCTCATGTCGTGTATTTGGTCCTGGCAAAGAGGACATTTAGTTGTTGTATCGGTTATTTTCAGTTTAAATAAAAGATGCTTAGATGGTTTTCCATGACTTAGCTTGACGTCAATACACAGGAGTTTGGAAAACACAAGTACCGATTCTTATTGACAAGTTTTGCCGCTCCAGGCGAACAAATGTGCAACTCAACGTTACTATAATGCACTAGTCAAATGTAACCCCCACCTCCCCCCCTCCCGGAACATATGGGGGAATTTACATTGACTGGTGTCAAAACAGAGAAAATACCCCACTCCGTGGTAACATTGTGTGTCAACGTACACGAGGTATGACATCACTGTATACCTTATCAGGCTTATGTATGTTGTCAAACACTGTCAAAAACCTCACCACATGTAGCAACACATTTGTTCAATAGGTTTCCTTAGCACAACCATGTCCGGGGGGGGGGGGGAGTGTGGTTAGGCTTCAATTTGTGCATAAACAACACTGTCACGCTCGATTGGCGCAGTCGTGTTTGTCTGAACAACTGCTGCGATAGACAAAAATTTTAAGTTTACATTTACTACTATTGATGTAGCATAATTTCCCCAATAATTTACGGGTTTCATGTTTAAATATCTGAACGCTCTGTTAAGTGTTAACCATTTAACTTTTGCTTGGGAGTTTTTTTCATTAATCCCGGAATGGCAATGGGGCAACAAACCCAAATCGTCAAGGAATGTCCGGCCACTACTGTAAACTATTGATTCTGACATATAATGTCTGGAGTTATGTTAGACGCTCTCTTGTTTACTGTTATGGTTTGGCGCAGCTTCTTTTTGACTTTGGGACAATTTCCGAGCGCCGTTTTAATTGTTCTTGCTTATTATGATCTGTCAGCTTATCTTGGGTCTAATTTACAAAAACCCTTAGGAACTTTAGTAAGCCAAAGGCTCATATGTATAACAAACATTTTACTATATTCCATTGTACAGCATTTTGGCCTGGCATACAGTCGAGCTATTTGACAACCAATTTACATGCTGCCTTCCTGTTTATATACGCTATGCATACCAGATGCAGGAGGAAGAGGTCGACCTGTTTAGAACTAATGATATCCATAAAGAACCGACTTTCGGGAATGGGGGATCGCATGGGATATACGATATTAAAGAATACGCAGCCAGAAAATTGTTTATCACCGCTTTTCCCAATTTAAGTAGCAAAATGTTTATCAAATATGTAGCTTTGCTTAGCGTGCCTTGTAAATCATAATTCAAAAACAAAAACCCTTAGTAATGCACACAAGCCTGGAAGTGGAATCTGGCTAAACAAGGATTGAGAGTTCGAGGTAGGGAGGGGTTGGTGGGGGTCGGTCTAACACCTAAACACCCAAATCGTATCCTTGACGAGCACAGCGAACAATTGACTTTTATCCTGCTATGTTTTCAAACAGCAAGTAAAAAAATCTGAAATTATATGCACTTAACACTTCTGCTCTGCAAGACGATCAAAATGAACGGTCACAGTGTAGTATTTCGACAGCTGGTTCACGAGGTACTAGTAGGACATTCTTGGGTTTTACAAAATCGGCTTCAGAAAGACAAAGGTTAACATTAAACATATCTGCTCTGCAAGGCGAGCAGGTTGGACGACTACTTGTGGGTTTCGAAAACTGGATCAAAAGTTAGAAATATTATCACCAAACATTTCTACCCTTCAAGGCAAGCAAAAGGACTAGTCACTGTATGGTTTTCGTCAACTGGTTCAAAGTTGGAAAGAATCACACCAATCTGATTACAACTCTTGAACAATGGTCATTTTGAAGTGTTTTATTTACTTAACTGGTTCAAAAGCTAGGACTTTTGAAAATCGTCTTTCGCAGCACAAAGGTTAGACCAGCGATCAGCCCCCTGGGGCCCCACTCACATATTTTACTGACGGGGAGGTCCAAGAGATTTTTTGGGTCTGAAATTTTGGCCAAAAGGGATTTTTTTTTGGTTGCGAAAAAAAACGCAGGGATTTTTTTGGGTAGTGTACTTTTCATCAGCTCAAATCAACAATAACATAAGCGCAATTTACTGTTGATGTGGGTTTTTTTTGTTGGTATGCTAAAAACGTACGTAGGGATTTTTTTGGGTAGCCAAATTCTGAAGTTGGGATTTTTGGGGGTATAAAATATGAACCTCTGTCGGACCCTCCCGTCATTAAAATATCTGAATGGGGCCCTGGGGATCAGCCTCTAACCTGGTACTCAAAGAAAACAAAAACCTTAACAATAGATAACGTTAAGCACTAGGGGATATTTCTTGCAAGACCTGACCGTTTAAATTATATAAAACATATATTTACAATTAAAAGCAGTATTTTGACTATTTAAAAAAAAGTTAGTGTGTAAAACGAAATTTTAATTTTCTTTCCTAAATAAAAAAAATAGAAGTTTTATCAGTTTTCGGACACAAATTATCCCTAAAAAACGTTGTACAAATACAATAAACCGCAATCGTGCTTCCCAAGTTCTTATTTTAAAAATGATTTTCTCACAAGTAAAACTTTTATTAGAGAAAGATCAAGCAAATTAAAGTTTGACAGCAATGTCAAGTGGGTTTTGTAAGTGCAAGCACAAGAGGGGAAAATATCTTATTCCTAAAGCCTTTATATTCTATTTCTCGTCATGTTCCTTGTTTGACAAGTGTTAAACACATTTACGAAATATCATTATATCATTTGCAGTTACTTGGCTTGTCAAATAAACTAGTACACAGTCATAAATATACGGAATTGAATCTGGCTGCAATAAAACGTTTCGGCCACCTCATTCACCTTCCTAAGCCAAACCTCGCTGAAATGGCCGAAACGTTTTAAACACCCGAGTCTTTTCAACCAGTGTCAACTCAGTTTATTTATTTCCGTTTTACAATGCCTGGTTGCAGCCACAGCATTTTAGTTCACATTACCGCAACTGTGTTCTGAACACTGCTTTTAAAACTGTTAGTTAACCTTCTAAAAGAAACCCTAGTCTGAAGTTTGGTTTGAGCTTTCTTCAATCATAACAACAGTTTAGACGATTGAGTGTCTAAACTCAATGTAACCAATCACAAGTCTTAGACCTAGAGCGATGTGCGTTTTGTGGTTGGAAGGATGTCACCATTTCAACTTTGTTTGAAGTAAGGCCTTGAAGGTTGGCAGCCCAAGACACACTCCAGACTAAACATAAGTTGCATAGCAAAGAAAACATCGGCAACGCTCCTTTTAATCCATACTTCAGTAATACTAGAACGTGGTTTACACTCGTGAGATAAGCACAGGCAAAACAACACCTTACGCATACACTTTGAGTACAAGGATGAACATAAACACAAGCATAAACATAACCGAACAAACAGATTACCGTAAGCACAACCACAAGCATAAGCTTAAGTCGATAAGCATAAAAACAAATATAAGCACAACCATATCAACATGCAAAAGCTTAAACATAAGAAAACTAAACAAGGAAAAGATGAAATGATATCAAGTGTACGATGAGATCGAACAAACACACGCACGTGTTCCTTTGTCCTTTCCTTTATGTCATTTCCTCTTCTATGTCTTGCTTGAGCTTGTCTCACGGGTGTGACCAGGCTTTATTTTACTTAAATCTTACTTGCTTTGTTTAGCATACGCATTCTATAATATGTAAAGAGTTTGGGGAAAGTTTGAACAATTACATTTTTGTAAGGAATTGTTATCGGTAAACCAAATATATTACAGAAACTGACAGCAAAGACAACAACACTTATTTTCAACACCATCTATACAATAACTTTAGTTGTGCTACTGTATTTCTAGTTTAAAACACATCTACCATAAAAGAAAGGAGTTCTAGCATAGCTCAATAGCCAGGATAAAACAATGCATGTTGCAATACTTTGACACAGCTTGTTCATCAAGAAAACTATTCTTTTAGTCTTGGTGTATACATGCGTTTTCCGCAATGAATAACGTCGATAAATGATAGCTTATCTGCCTTTTTAGAAGCACCGAGCTTGCTCTTCACTCAAAACTAAACAACGCAGATTCCAGATTCTCTCAAAATAGCAGCAGCAGTCTTAAAACACCTACACTGACTTTCACCATTTTCAGCAGTTTTCTTCCATAATCTTACAACTCGGTTTTACCTTTCCATTTTTTTCTTTGGGTTATGACTTCTCACTTTTCTAACGAAAGTCCTCAGACCACTAGGCCCTTAAACTTTTCAAGTTACAACTGCCATTTAATGAAAACGTTTTATTTGCATGTTCTCAGTTAAAAGGTTTTGCAGTTTGAGAATAAATGCTAAGAACTATTTAAAGCTGTAGTATACAGCGACGCACAATACAACAGCAAGTGTACAGCTTTACCTAAACAATATACAGTTGGCTTGCATGCTTCATATTTGGTTAAACGAAGTCGGAGTGGCTACAAAGCA
The DNA here is from genome assembly GCA_025448255.1 of Umimayanthus chanpuru. Taxonomy (NCBI): domain Eukaryota; kingdom Metazoa; phylum Cnidaria; class Anthozoa; order Zoantharia; family Parazoanthidae; genus Umimayanthus; species Umimayanthus chanpuru. The sequence goes on from JAOEJI010790697.1 coordinate 5,959, forward strand.
CTCAACCGTTAAAGAGGTCTTGTACGTCATAACCAGAGCGTAACCGCTGACCACTCTCTTCCTCTTCTTCATACTGCTGGCCTGGCACCATGGGCCACTCCATGGCTTTTCGTCCGATTGCTGCTTGCTGTCGTGCACGATTGCTGGACATAGCCTGCCTGGAATTTGCAGCTCCTTGCATAGTGCTTGGGCTGTATTGCACAAGCTGCTGAGCCGTGGAGGGAACTGCAATGAAGACGTTGACAGTACGTTGTAATTTGTATTTCAAACTTCTCTTCTCAATTCACAAAATTTAAGATTTTATAAAACTTTTCAAGACACGAATTTGGAAAATTTAAGACCTAGTTTAGCTGCCTGTGGAGGTGGCAAAATTTAGCGCTATTTCCCCCAATAAGCCAGTTTCACAATCATGTGCAGTACAAGCGGTTTGTTTGGCGGGCCACACGTCCTCTAAAAACGGCGGATTGTATGAATGAAGGGAGATACATGTATTGCTTAGAATGTGTTATAACTGATATATTTCTAGTATTATATTTTAAAACAAATATCTCCACTCATTCATACAATGTGCTGTGTTTACATGACGTGTTTCCCGCCAAACAAACCGCCCATTCGCACAGCGCATGATTGTGAAACTGGCTTATACACACAGAATAGCTCTAAGCCCATAGGTTTTGCATCTCAAACGTCACAATAGCGTTTTCTATATAAATCAAAACCTGAAATGGCCATCTTTCATTTGCAGTAACTGTTTAAATATTACTTGGGAGTATGGAAAGCATAAAATACCTACCTGCCATTGACGGCATGGGACTCGCCGCCCGATCAGCAAGAGAATCCAGTAAGTCCTACAACAAAACGACAATCCGTTACCATAACGTACTGACCAAGGTGGGATGTCCAAAAATGTTTGAAATCATTTTTCAGAAATCAATAATCTTATCATCGACGGAGAAAACCCGTTCTTGATCAGTATTGTTCAGTTGGTTAGTCAAGTTCTTGAACTACTGCTGCCAACAAGCTCTGCCATTTTTTGCTGATATTGTCCTGTTTTAACAACATGTACCTACAATTGATAATACTGGGAAATGGGTCTTGCCTCTCCCAGGGAGGTACAACTAGTTAAAAGGCAAGTTCCACATAAAATGAAATCGTTTTATGATGTTTATTTGAGTCTACTTGGTTAACTAACTATTAATTTGTCAACTTGTTTGTCTCGCAGCATATTGCTATACATGTACTGTAGTTTAGTTGTAAAAAAAAAAAAAACAAACAAAAGCAAACCTGTGGCGGCGTTGGGTTGCTTGGCTCTGGGGTAAAAAGCTGAAAATAAACAAAATAGGATAAAACTTAGAAACAAGTAATTAAGGTTGTTCAAACCACTAACTACATTAAGATAGACTTTGGGAAGTGAGAGGGGGCAGAATGAGGTGGTACTGGCAGGAGGGGAGGGGGCAGGGTGTTGTAGTGGTTAAGCATTGCACAGGGAGGATAAGACTACACTATTTAGACCTCCATGTTCCTACTACAGCTTTGAAAAGATCTAATTAATGTCTTATAAGAGGCTTACAAGCTCAATATTAGGAAAATGTATTAACTTAAAAACAAAACAAAACCATGCAACTGTATGCACTCTTCTCCCCTTCTTACTCTGTATTAAAAACAAAAGTGGGCTTGAATTTGCATAATTTACCTAATTAAAAAGTAAACTTCATCAAAAGAAATGTATTATCAAATTTGGTAAATTCACCCAGTTTGTAGGAATCTGGTTGGATGTTATAAATGATCTTTGGTAAACCAGAATTGCCTTGCAAATTTGCATCAATATTTTGACTGAACTTAAAAATTTCTGCAATGAAAACGGTATTATTTGTAGTTGCTGAATTGTCCAGGTGTTAAAAATCTTTAGTGCTGTTGTTGGTTGTAACTGACGGTTTGACAACATGTGTAGAAGGCATCTTCACAGCAAATGTCACATTGGTCATGCAGTTCAGATACACAGCATTTTTAAACACAGATGGTAGTTTGTTTAATGATCCCAGTTTAGTGGCAGCAACCAAAGTCCTAATAGTAGAACACAGCTTCAGTCTGTATCAAAACATCCCCCCTATATTGTAGAAATGCTATGAACTCAGTGTAGGAGGATGGTAAAAGAGCAGGTAGGGATCAATCGGATGACACAACAGAGGGTCTTTTGGAACACTACACTGTCTAAAGAATCTTCAACTCTTTGCCCCAACTACTAACCTCACAGGAACAGACACAGTTGCTGCCTAACACTAAAGGTGTATCTTCCTACAATGTAGAGACAAAATGCCATACAACAATAAAACAGCAGCTCCTTTTAGCACGATGTTTGCCTTGCATTGTATTTCATAATATCAGCAGAATCATTTACTTGTGGAAGTAACAAAACAATAATTTGATGAGATCCAAACAAGGTTACATTGGAAGGTTCTACAAAAAGCTGTTGAATAATATACCTCTGAAAATTTAGCAAATCTAACAAGCCATTCCATCCACCAAAAATATAATAAGACAAAATCCATAGTCTCCTTTTACCATAATGTGTGCATACATGTAACAAAGTCTGAACAAACAATGTTTCTTCAGTCCTAAGATTTCCTTTGAACCATTTAGGTTTTACAAAAACTGTTTTTTTCTGCATCAAGAACTAAGGAAAATTAGTACATTTGACCAACAAGAATTGATAGCCAGGGTACGTTTTTCATTGCAAGGTTGGGTTCTCAACATTGCTTACATGTACAACTCAATAAGGAAGTCCTATACTATACTTTGCTTTTCTCTTCTAAACTATTCTATTCCTATTTTCTATGAAGAAAAAGTTAGATTCTGTTTGAAATTACAAAAGAGTCCACCTGGCTCTTTTAGCTTTGTGTGAATTGAAGATTTGAAAGTTCCGTCAAAGTTAAATTAACTGAAAAACTTACATCACTAAGTGTCATTGGATCGAACAGGTTCTGCTGGTTTGCCAGGACATGTTGAATGGAGTCCAGGTTGGCACCAATGAAGTCGATCTGCTCATTCATCTGGTTTCTGTTGAGGAAAAACCTAACTTAGTTTATAAATTTCAGAAATAATTATCATAACTATAAAGGGTATATATTCAACTAATCATATCCTGGAAATGGAATTCTTAAGGGCAATTTCTCAATACATGTAGTTATGCTGTATCCGAAACAGTACACAACAGAATGATTATCTGAATTAACCATGAACAGTTAGGATGAAAAACATGTCATGATGATAAATGTGAATGTATTTCAAAAGAAATACATGTGCATTAAGGTTGTCATTATGTTTTGAGGTTGAAGGCCCACCTTTAAAAGTTGGCAGCATAATCTGTACGAATTTACCAACAAAACCTACATTATAATTTGGCAAGACAAGGTTTTTTGTCCCACACTCAGATCACATAGGCAGTCAGACATGCCAATTGTAGGCTTGTCTTGACAACCCAGTACAAGTGTACAATGTACATGGCATGCTACTTTACTGAAGATATAAAAATCGTTATTCCATATATTCCTTTTCCAGAATACAATCAATTGACCCCAATACCATCAAACTTTGACTTGAGGCAAAAAGTTCGAAATCAAAAACTATACATTGCAATATTTTGTCACAAAGCAGTCTCGTGTGATGAAAATTGAAAGCATTCTTCTGTGCAGTTATCCTGTCATGGAAGCACTGGCAAGAAATTGGTAGAATGCGAAATAACTGTGGAACTATTTCCAACTGGTGCTTGTGTAAATCACAGCTATTTCTTATTCTCCAAAGTCCATGTTTATGCTACCATGAACTAGATGTTGGATACACAGAGACTGATTTCCATTTCTTAAAATAGGCTGTACCTCTGTTTCATATATTGCTTAGTTTCATCTTGTAGATATCCTCTGCAAGAAAATGCTAAGTATCAAATTCTGCATTCAAAGAGAGGCAACATGTACTGTATTTACCCATGTAAATTTACCTTATTCTTATAAAGTCAATTTTTTTTAAACTATTTATTGTAAAGCCAAACATTTGTTTTGAGTATTTTTAATAAAGACATTTATTATAATTATTATTATTTTTTATTATTATTAATATTATTATTATTATGTGTCCATATTATTATTATTATTATTATTATTATTATTATTATTATTATGTGCAATCACGTATAATAACCATCCGAATTCCCATAAATTGGGATTTCGTTATTGATCCAGCCCTTGTATGTACTTGTTGTGTTGTGTTGTTTTCTAAATTACTTCATATGAAAACAAAAGGTTCTGTGTTTAATGTACATTTCGATTTTGAAGTTAAAGTTTGTGAGAAAAAAATACACATGCATGATTGGGTAAATACGGTACAATTCAAAAGCCAACTCAGTTCTTTTAATAATAGGATAAACTCATGGGCCTCAACTGAAATTTTCAGAGAGAGAGTGGGTTGGGGGCAAGAATTCCCATTTTCAAACAATATTTGATACAATGTGTGGGACAGTACAATGATCAAAATGACTGCATAAAAAGTTATCACTTGTGACTGTATGTCAAATGTACTTAGTGGAAAGTAATAATATTGGCATTATTTAAGTACATGTAATATTTGCACTTTTTGAACCAGCACTGGCATTAGCACTAAGTTAAAACATTAATTCTGACATACCGTTGCGCCATCAGGTACTTGGCTTCATCCAACTGTGAGCTTCTGAAGAGAAAATTTATATATTAACAAGAGACTGTTCACTGATCAAATAAATTGTGACACAGTCACACTGTTATAATTTGTTTATATACAAGTAAGATTGATTCAATCATCCAGCCCTGCAATCATTGGTAAGTTGAACTTGTAGCATGCTGCATTGTATCAACTAGTTTGTTGGTATTTACAAATTCAAAGTTAACCTTCTCAATTTTTTTTAAATATCACTTTAAGCAAGTCACAGGTAAGCACCTTATTTGCACAGTTCCCATAAAACTTTAAGTGTCCTAACTTGAAATTTGACAAGGTTACAAAAATCATGAAATTTAAGGCTGAGGTATTTTAATACAGGCACATAGCCAGGATTTTCAGTGGAGGTGCATACCTCAATGACCAGGACCAAATAATAATTTTAATGTTGGAATGATAGGCCAGGCAAGTTCCAAAGACACAAGGGTTTTAGGGGAGTCCGGGGGCATACTTCCACTGAAAAATTCTGAAATTTGAGGTTCACAAACTGCTGGTACATGTAATGCATTGAAACATTATTTTGTATCATTTTAAATCTTTTACGATCCCATCAGGTGGACCCTTTCGGCTCATGGGGGTGGGGTGGGGTGGGTGCAGTGGGTACACACCCATGCACCCCCTGCCTGTGGGCCTGTATTACTTCCTGCATTGCATGTACTGTATGTTACCAACAAAAACTCCTACTATAAACAAACAGACAAACAAACCTATCATAAGTAGTCTGGTCTTCCCCATATTGTCTAGGTCTAGCGCCACGTTGGAAACTCATCAGCTGGCCACCATCCATGTACTGGGTAGGCTCCATGACGTGCGGTTGCTGAGACACATTGATATGATGGGGTTCATCTGGAAATGTTACCACCCCAGTTGTCATGCTCGAAGTTGGTTGAATAACTGTGGCCTGGGGGTAGCTCTTACCTGAATTTGAGGGTTAAATTAGTATTTGGTCAAATAAGAAAATCCTGATTTCCCATGAACATGTGCACCTCAAAATCTCTGTTGCATTACCTTGTTTATTTTAATTTTTAAATAAAAACAGTATGTTTTACTGCACACTTGCATTAAGAGATGAGCAACATGACTACTCAGTACCGTAGTTGGGCAAAACGTTTTGGGGGGCCCCAACTTAGCCAAGCAAAATCTAGGGGAGTCCGAGGGAAAAACCCCTGAAACCTTTTTGAAATTTTCATTCCTGAAATCACTGCAAATGCATCCAATTTTAAAAACTAGCTCATATATATGGATAACTCACCTATTGTTACTTTTTTCTCTCCATCTTTCCATAATTATTGGGGGGCCTGCCCCCACCCCTCCCCTAGCTTCGGCCCTGCTACTAACTACCGATACTGGATTCTGATCTTGGGGCCGACATGTTGCATCCGTGTTGCCAACAAGTGCCAACAAGTGCCAACAGTGTTGGCACTTGTTGGCACTTGGTGCATATAGTTTGAAACCAGTCAAACTTTTAGGCTCATGCAAACGGATGCAACATTGTTGGCCAACAACATGCAACATTGTTGGGCCCAACATGTTGCGTCCGTTTGCATGGAGCCACAACAATGTTGGCACTTGTTGGTACTTGTTGCGTATAGTTTGAAACCGGTCAAACTTTTAGGCCCATGCAAACGGACGCAACATTGTTGGCAAAAAAACCCCAACAACACGCAACAATGTTGTGACTTGTTGCATCCGTTTGCATGGGCCTTAAGGAACTGGTTTAGAAAGTTAGTGATAGATGTTACACTCATTCTTAATCTGTAGTTCCAAATAAAGAAAATAAGCAAATGTAGACTGCAAAATTATACAGCAATCAATAATTATACAGTTGAACCCCGGTAACTCGAATTGCCAAGGGAAATTGAAATTGCTTAGAGTTATCGGAGTTTCGAGTTATAGGGGTTTTGAACAAAAAGACCAGAAACACTTGATTAAAGTGGTTTTATGCTTATACATGTTTTATTGTAAGATTTCTAGCAATGTAAGAGCACAAAAATTACAAAACAAAACAAAATAAAAGCATGAGAACTACATGTACTACAAAGTAACTGCTCTTCAGAATGTTTAGTGCTAAATCTCACTTTAACATTTTTTGAAAAATCTATTCACAAATCGACTTCGGCTTATCGAGGGTAAAATTACAAAGCAAAGTACCTGAAGGGAAGTAAACATCGCTTCGAGTTAGCAGGGTTTTGAGTTATCAGGGTTCGAGTTATAGGGGTTAAAATTACAGTTATTTTTCTGTAAATATAATTATGAGGCAAATCCAAGGGAAATTAGTTTTGCTTCGAGTTAGCGGGGAATTCGAGTTACCGAGGGTTCAAGTTATCGGGGTTCAACTGTAGTATAGATTGGAATAATAGTATATAACGTGGTAAATACTACTAACAAAAGTCAAATGTACAGCAGAATAATAGCACTGAGTGGAGACATCTCAAGAAGTCAATGATAGTATATACAGAGAGGAATAATAGTGTTGCCATTACGTGCAAAAATGAAGAACTTTTGGAAAAGCCTAAACCTAGCAGTGGTAGGGACCCAGTAAACTAATTATTGAGGTTCGCATGGTGTGGCAAATGCCAAAAGTTAATAATTGAACAGTCCTGAACAAGACCACATTAGTGGACTTTTTTCTGAAATAAATAAACATAGTTTTGAATAATTATGTTCACTTGGCAGAGTAGGTTCTCTGAGGGTCTCATTAAGAAAAAAGTACAAGCCTCATTAATTTTCATACATTTCATTTAAAGAACATTTTCATGAGAAAATCAGGAGCTGTTTCATTTGGCCATAGTTAAAATCAGTAGCTAGCTAAACTCAAACTCTGATGGCCAGTACTTACGTTTCATTAATTTATACTTATTTTTGTTTATGGCTAAGAAGCCTTTACAAGACAGTATAATCATATAGTATATGCAAATGTCTATGATGAATTCAAATTTCTCGAATTCTACATGTATTTTGAAGAAAGACTGGGAAAAAGTTAGGGAGAATTGAGCAACACATCATCCAGCACAGAATGTACATGGCAGTGTTACAGCACCTGGTGTTGACGAATGTGGACTGGTTACAATTGGTTTTGAGTTGGTATTTGAGGAGTCAGGCAAAATGACAACAGGACGATTACTTGCAGCCATAGTTGGTCTAATAATGTCATCATCATCAGGCAAGGCTGTAATTAAGGGACCACTTGATGTTGCTAAGGAAACAAATTGGAAATAATTATTTAAAATTATTATTACTAAATACTGAAATAAATTACAGTTTGAATAGTCAGACTAAGTTATTTTCCATAACAAATCAGCGCAAACAGCCAATAGTTATTTCCCAACATAACAAGTATGTTCTAATGAAAAACCTTGCACAACACATGCACCACCTCTTCAAACATGGATTCTAAATGGAAATTCTGTTTTGTTAACGTGCAGCAAATATTCTTGAAGAAACTGAAACATGTACATGTACAATTTATTACTAAAATTCATAAGAAATCAAAATAATCCACTTGAGAATAAAATGAAAAGAAAAAAGTAAAACGAATTTTAATTGTAAAATTGAAATTCTGTAACCACTGAGTTGCTTTTCAAAGCTTTTCTTTACAAATAAATGAGCTTTGCATGAACTACTTGACATGTGAGTGATAATGATATCATCCTTTTAACTATTCAAACAAATGTCTTTGATTGGACTTCATCATGACTGCAAATGTACTGCAATTTCTATTAAAATAAGTTTTCACATTAAATTAAAGCTTCAAGTTCTACATGGAGAAAGTCTCAAGATTTTTTGGTAGAAACATTTACATGTCATAACGGTAATATCACTTACACTGCATATTAGATGACATTCCATTTGGAGAATTCGAAATATCTGATATTGTAACTGTCTGTGTACTCGAAGGCTAAAAAAACAAGGAAGACAATAAGCCAGCAAATAACAGTAAGTTAAAAAAGCTCTATCACAGAACATATATATACATAATCATATTATCATATACTGGTTAGAATTTTGCTCCCTTTGCTCAAATGCTATGTAACAAAACAATATAACAATTGTCAAAATGTAAAACAAAATTCATGTTGACAAAAATCCTCAAAATTTCTGAGGAGGCACATGACCCGAATGGAAAACTCCTTGTCCATTTTCAGTGACCACAAGGCTTCTTGTTTAATACAATGTAGTAAACACCCTCAATAAAATAATGTCATTATTAATATAATAATTTTAAAAAATGATTGTCGAGGAAGTTCTGCCAGCTCTGGGATAGTTGGATTACAGTGAAGGAAAACATATGTTCTACTGATTCCTTTTTTTACTGAATGAACCTTCTCATATGTGCACACAATCTTTTTTGCTTCTTGTATATATATAATTATATATAAATTATATATAAATTATTGTAAATCTAAATATGCTCCAAATTACCATCATAACTATAAGCTAAAAACGTAAGGTGCAGGATTGCCTAGTTAACTCACTAGAGTTGTAGGTTCTGCACCCTTCACTCAATTTAAATATTATTAATTCCTTTGATTTTGAAAATAAAAAACAAAAAACTGTTATAAGAAAAAATCTCAGCCTCACTTTTCATCAAAAATGTACCATAAGGTACTTACTACGTGGACAGTATATGGTGGTGGCTGACTCACAGTGGGCGGCATTGTACTATGTTCACCATACTCTTGACGAGCCCTCTTTGCATGTTGCTCAGCTGCTGTCACACTGTCTTCTAGCATCAACCGCTTCCTATTGGCTAGTTTGTCATTCTGATTCATTAGCCTCATAAAGAAGTAGATCAACTGCAATATACAAAACAATTCTATAACATATCTTGTTAAAATCATTTTTTTAAAAGATGGACTGACACTGAAGTATAACAAGTTGGTTATAATTTAACAAAACAGCCAGCATTCTGCTCTTCTGACACAAGCAAAGCCCAAAAGAGCACCACTATTGATAGTAAAGATATCTTAAACTAACGATTACCACCAAGCATGACATATAAGTCTGAATAAAATTTTGAAGTGTTTTGATCCATCTTTACTGTTATTGTTACAATATAGATTGAGGTGTACATAAAAAAATGTACAATCAATGTACAATCACAGAAGCAGTTACGAAATCACAAACAGTACACCAGGGCTAATAACTATAAACTGGATTGGGCTGCAACTTTGGGTTCACCTATACCATAAGGTAGCTAATGAAGTGATGTAGTTTGACTTAAAACTGGCCTTAACCTTTAGACTAATTTTTTAACAACCAGATCCAGATTTATGCAACAAACAAAAGGAGCAATGACAGAACAAGGGAAACATTTTATCATGAACCAACTTTACTAACCTTGTTTACAACCTGCTGCTGTTTTTGATGTTTTTGTCTTAAATCGACAAGCTCTCGCCATAAAGTTTCATTATCTCTGAAACACATGATACATCATTTTATTAGAAACATGACACTTGAGTCAATAATATATTTGCACCACTCATTAACCCTTTCAGCCCCCAAAACCACCAAGGATGTGTTAGCAAATCTCCACATTCTCCTTTAAAACAAGTTCGAAGAAGTTTGTAGTTCATCTTGAAGAGCTTGCTGAAAGTGATCAGCTTCTTAATTCTTCCAACAAAATATCTTGTTTTGTCTTGGACGAAGGTAGGCAGGTATTGTAAGATATAGTTTTTGACAAATTGACTTGGGTTGAAAAGGTCAAAGCTAACAGCTGAAGAAAGTGTTTTAGAAGTACTAATTAAATCAAATTAGTTAGTTTAGCAGACGCATTCTACAGAACACAAGCACTTGGATGAACCATGAATCAAAGTATACCACTGTCAGTGACAATCAGACCAACTTGATATAATATAAATTTAACAAAAATGTATAAGTCTGGGTAGTCATAGTTATCACAGTTGAAGTAAGACATGCGCAACCAGGGTTCATAAGCTGAATAGTCCAGTTTCATATTCCAAGTAGCCGCTGATTACAATGACTACAGACTCGTTTTTACAGTGTTAGCCTCGACTAGATGTTAAATATTCATAAATTCCAATGTGCATATGAGCTGTTCACAACTCTGTGTATTGTTGGAGATTCAGATCTTGCCGGTATTTATGAATATTTAACATCAAGTTGAGGCAAACACTGTAAAAACGAGTCTATAGTCATTGTAATCAGTGGCTACTGGGAATACGAAACTGGACTATTCAAGGACTTTTAATTACTGATTTCAAGGAACTTTCATCCAGACACTGGTCTGAAGCCAAGTTGCCTACACAAAACTAGGAAAGACTGTCAAATATTTTGTTTTCAGCTACTAACCAGATAATTATTTTTTATGCTCAAGTTGGTCTTTACTTTTAGACTAAGAAAAGTCACTGTCATAACAAAAATATAAAATAATGTAGACTAAACATGTAGTGCTATTTTAAGGACTTTCAAGCACATGAGTTTACATTCAAAGTGTTTTCTTGTCCTTTTAAACCAAAAAACTAAATTCAAGGACTTTCAAGGACCATACTAACCCCAGTGCACCTCACTCTTGCAATTCAAACGTTCCACAAAGCACTTTAATTTATTCTGAATTCTAATACAACTTATATAAAGAGGTAAAATTTGCCAGTTGCTGACCTTGAAAGTTCTACTTAAACCCTGTGAGTGAACAATCAACTGGCTAATGCAGAAAGTTGAAATATTTAAAATAACCCATCTTGATCCTTTTCCACCTTAACCCTTTCAGCCCCAAACATGACATGTAGTATGTTATTAAATTCTCCTAAACTTTCTCTATAGTTTCCCTTTAAAAAGGTTGTGAGAATTTGCTTTTCATCTTAGATAGTTTGCTGTGTATGATCAATTGCTTTGTTATCATAACTAAACAACCTACTTTTGTGGATAATGTGAAAAAAATACATGCTGATAGACTTGCTGCAGCTGGAATGGTTAAGATTTATTCAGTGCATTTCCCATTTAAAATAGAATTATGCTTGGTACAACTAGCCTTGTGTGGGTTTTAACAATTGCCCCTTTCTCCCCTTTGTAACACAGCAGTACTAGTATTTGCTAACATTGGAAAGATCCCTAGGTTTTTGTTCACCTTTTCATCATGTCCAGTTTTGCCGTCATATCATCCTGTTTTCCTTTCATTTCCTGAACATCATTAAAAACCTTTACCACATCTTCTGATTTCATTTTCTTGTCTTCTGGAGCAGCCTAGACAAAACAAAACTTATAAACCATAGTGCTCTTTAATACAACTACTTTATACAAATAAAGAAATTATCAAGGTTTAGTTCACCATTTGAAATTATTTTTATAAGAAAACCCGTGGGTACACAGATTTCCCTAGATCACTTATGTATTGTACCTATCGATGTTAAGCCAGAGGGGAGGGAGACCAGGTATAATAAAGGTGACGCATTTGAACTCAGACAAGAACTTCTATATTCAAATTCTCAACCCTGGGGTAAACGCCAACCAATGAACACAAAGTACTCTTTTTTGTCAGAAAGTCTATTAAACCAGGCTGTTAATTTTTGTCAAATCCCCCACATATATCCAAACTTCCCTTGCCACCCCCCCTCCCCCATCCCCCCTTATTCACTAGCTTAATAGTTATTGATATGTGTATAAGGCTAAAACAAAACTCTGAGCCTTATTTAGGGTTCAGAACTTGATTATTTGTTTTAAATGAAAAAAAAAATTAACAGTCGCACATGCATGTGGCCAACTACTATTACCTTTCTTTTGACATGTTCCAACAGTTGTGGCTGAGCTCGCTGGAAGTTCACATTGTGAAACTCCCATTCATCTCGCTCGGATCTTAAGCCACCTTGTTCAGCACCTATCACCTTTCGAAAACCATCTACAAAACACAACATGGCCACATTAAGAGGGAACTTCCCCACTGACTTTGCAGAAGAAGTTAGAGTTCATGAGCTAATTTATTCTTAAAAAGCTCCAGATTGACAGACCTACCAAGATACATGCCTTGAGTGTGTGTCACATGCTCAGCACTTTTTCACACACTCGCACACCTCAGACCTGCTTTTTTGTCTAACTCTCTTTTTTCTTTTGGTTCTAAATGCTTAATAAAATAAATTGTTCAAAAAATATGAATATCACCAGTCTCAATCCCGAATTTGTGTTTTGTGACTATATGAAGTGTGCCCCAGTTTCCTTTAACTCATAATTATTCTTATATTTTTAGGTTTATAGTTTTATAGAAATATTTTAAAGTAGCCTCTAGATTTTATTATATAGTAGTATTATGTGATTTTTAATGTAATGTGCAATTGATCATTTTATGTATTTACACAATATAAGTATTAAAGTATTATTGTTCCTTGCACAACTCATGAAGCCAGGTCTGTTTTTGCTTGGGGCTGACTGTGTTATGCTTGAATGGTCACCTAAATCTGAAACGAGGAGACAGCCTGGACAGCATGTGTTCTCATTTGGCACCAAGATTGGTCACTAAAAACACAGAAAATCGCCATTCCTGGGAGTTAAATTTTCAAAATTTCCTAGAGGAGCATTTCCCCAAACCCAGTGGCGGATCCAAGTAGGGGGGGAGGCTGGAGGGTCTGTGCCCCCCCCCCTCCTTTTTGGATTTCTTTTTTAAAAAAAACAGAAGTTTATGAGCAAAAAATTAGCATTAAACGAGTACAAAATTGTCACAAAATGTTGGAAATGGCCATTTTAGAGACTCAAAATTTCAAAAATTTCTGGGGGATGATGCCCCCAAACTCCCCTAGAAAGCTCACGCCTTCGGTGCTTGTTGTGATCCCCCTTTTTGAAAGTCCTGGATCCACCCCTGGACCCGCGAGAAATTTCACACGCCCAGCAATTCTTCAACCTTGGCATCACTGGATTGAGGTTTAGTCAAATGTAGATTTCACTCAGTATAAATTTATGAAATTACAAACTTCTTGAAATACACCAATCTCGTAAACATCATTGCTCCATTCAATATCAACAATCTAAAAGCTTAGTAAAGAGTTACGGCATATTATAACTGTATGCCATGAAATCCATTGGAATGTTGTAAAATCCTCTGAAAACTTTATACAACACACATGTTACTTGTATTTACAGAAGACTAAGGTACTTTTTGATCTAGGAAAAACAAAATAAAAATAACGAATGTGTTTCAGTTTGCTAACTCGCCATGATAAATGACATTCAGTATATTGCTTTGTCAACCAATATCAGCATTGTAATTTTCTCACAAAAAATAGCTTGCCAACTACTTTAAAAACTAATCGAAATGCTTGCATTTCATCATGTATTGTGCCTAGTGTTTGCCGAATTAATAACAATCGCTTTGGAAGGTGAAGAACTTGTTTTTTCTTCTAGTTCTATTGATAACAATACGACATGACATCCACATCGGATGTAAATAAACTCAGTCGGAAAAATATTTCACATCTTCAAAATTCAAGTTGATCTAAAAAAATCCAAACACTGGTGACCGGAACAATCCAGCAGAATTGAATTAATCTAGTCAGTTTCAGCAATCTATTTGGCTCCTACAGTTGTCAATGACAGAATTAAAAAATAACTCGCCTTCGGCGTCAGTTCGACTTCGTCTTCGCAAAGCCATCCATGCAAAAAGCATCAAGTCACGCAAGGATTGAATGAATAGTAGAGCAAATAGCCAAGTATATCAGTTATCGAATCAACTAATAAAACCAATTATAAGAATAACTACATACACATGTTCAACTGGCGCACAAAGCTTGCGAAATTGTTGTGCTTGAAATACTTCGGAAGAATCTCTCGAGCAAACGTCGCCTGGTCGTGGACGATAAATCCAGTTCCACTCTGAAAGAAATTAACATTACTCACAATCAACAAAATCTTACACAATGAAGGATCCAAGGAAAATGTAGACAGCTTCTTACACATGATTTACAACACACAACATGTCGCCAATACGAACATGCAAAGCGTATTGATTACTGTCTATGCGCGAATGGTTACCGGGTTCCATGAAATATGCATTTCGTACTGCGGATCTTCCACAAGCTTCCATAGTTTCACCAAAAATGCGGGCACGTTCGAAGGAATGATGTATGAACCCGAGTCTTCTGGATTGATAGGCATCCTGTAAGATGGAATCCGCTGATCGTGCTCTTGTTTTATGCCCAAATCACTGGTTCCTCTTTCACTTACGAAACCTTTCCGCCATGTTGGTGTGTTCCACGGCGATCGTGCACCACTGCGCATGAGTGCGATAGTCTGAGAACCCCTGCGTAGAAAAACAAAATTCGACATTTTGGTGAAAAAGACCAAGAAACACTGTTCCAAAATATCTGAAGCTGCTCCGAATAAACCTGCTGTAAAGTCAAAATTAAAAGCACGAATTCATACTCTCCATTTCATCAACTTTCCTTCACAAGAACCAAGAAAACTTGAGGAAAGTGGTCAACAGGAAACCAAAGCTTAAGGGAACTACAATCATGGTCAAATGCTGTTGGGACGAAGTCATCATGTAAGCCGGAAAACTATACTTTGTAATCTTAAAACAATTTTAGAATTATGAAAACGGTCAAAACGTTATAAAAACATTACTTTGATCCCCCTTGCCCCCTGTTCAATGTTGGAAACTCTGACTGCAAATAAAAAGTCCTTTTTCTTCAGTGACGGTTTAAATAGCGTTTACTCAACACTGTTGTGGGGGAGGGGGGCCGTCCCAACATTTTTGACCATGATTGTAGGTACTCGTGTTTAACAAATGTCCTTCACGAATTGCCAAGACAGCCAAGTTCCCTTTTTGTCAAAAATAGACTCCCTTAAAAGCCACTTCTTAAGGATACGCACCGATTGAAAAAAGAATGTAAGATTGGTTCCAAGCAAATAAAGGTATAAAAACTTGAAGCTAGAAGAAAAAACATGTGATCCCACCCCGCATCTTAAGCTCCCTCCCCGGCTCATATTAAAGACCTCCAAGAGTTCCGTTCATATACGTCGTTTACCAATAAACCCATATACCACATAAAGCTTATAAAATTGCCTACATGACAGTGTACGATATTTTTTGCGAAATCGTCTAAGTTGAAAGCAAGAACCAGTGCGCTGTCTGCCGGCAACCGATCGTTTTCCCTTCAGCAAGCGGCCAAGCTCTCAGTATTCAACTTCTGACATCGTTTGTTATCATTCTAAATCAGTTCAGCACAGCTTGAATACTAATAATATCAGTCAGGGGCTCTTGATAACGACTACGTCTTTTGTACTTTAGAACAAAGTTCAAGCGGATTAGTTAAGAACTGAGTCCATAACCATTTTTCCTAACATTTTTGTAAAGTTTATTTATCATATTATCGCTGCCACTAGTGCCAAAGTTTATGCGATAAGACAAAAGTCGATCGAATGGCGCCTTTTGTACTGCACAAAATTATGTGGAAAATTAATCTGAAAAAATGACTTATAAGAAAAAAGCAGTTGAGTAATCTCTTATTCGCAACATCTCAACAACAGTTTAAGATTTTCGTAAAAAAATTGTCACCAATAAAAATCTTTTAAAAGGCTACTTGTATTAGTTCAGATTAAGATGTTTTGGCCTATTCCAAACTGTATGAGTTTTAGTCCATTCCATCTGTGAGCATATAAACGTTAGATTTTAATTGGGAAAATAGCCATGGATGCTGTTCTCATTCATACATTACCACGCGCGGATTTAGGGGAGGGGCCGCAGGGACCGCAGGGACCCCCCCCCCCCCTCCCTTTTTTTTCTGGGGAAATTTACAAAAGATGAGCAAAACACTGAATTGAACGTTCAAATGACGTTTCCCGGCCCTCTCTTTCCAGAATTGGGTTCCCTCCCC
>JAOEJI010790698.1:0-14146 GCA_025448255.1 Umimayanthus chanpuru
AGCATGAGTTTTCCAACATGTTTGAGAGGCCGATCTTGAATGGACAGTGCACTGACAGTACTCCCAATGTAAGCTTGCAAACAGTTACACCCCTGTCTCTAATGCTGACTTTATTTATTTACTTTTTTATTTAACCAATATTTAGACAGGCATGTCCAATACTTACATGTAGCCAAATGAACAGCATGTTAAATTATGGTGCTTGTTTGAAGCGAGAGTAGATACCTGTGTTGCATCTTTCAGTGCCTTGCTTAGGGTCAAGCCTTGTGACTTTGCCTGGAGCAGGTGTATTTTCTTCTTTTGTCAAAGTGTCTTGATTCGCTGGGCATACATATTCTTGTGGTTGTTGGTCATAATTAAACACTGGCATATTTTCATTGATTTGTACATCATTATTGCATGCTTCTAGTAGGATTGGTTTAAAGAGTCACAAGTTGTAGAGAACCCAATACTTGAGCAGTTACAAGTCTCCTAGAGGAGAGATACTCCCATATACAATGTACGTGTACTGAAACCAGCTGATTGAATGTTTATCACATGCTAGGAGTTAGCCACGGTCTTGTTTGCTCAAAAATTCACCCTCAGAAGAAGTTGAGAAGTTCGCAACAAGTGGTATTGTTTGTTCATTTCACTAAAGAAAAAAATTCCATATAATAAAATTGCAAAACAGGCAAGCTGTGGTAGTTGCATTTAACAAAGACGTTCCAAGCTTCTTAGCTAAATTATAATTCTAACTCTAGCCGATAACTGAATGTATTAAAGTTGATAGGTTTTAAATGTCTGTGTACTTAGCGCTATTCAAAAGCATTGAGTGAAGTCTAAACTTGGCAGCCATTTTGAGACCTTTTTACGCATGCAAGGTTTTCTTGGCTCATGCCATATGATCGTTCCAGACCTACCACATAACGGTCAATCACCTAGAATGTGTACTTTTTGTAGTTGGGTATTTTCTGCTGTTGAGGGTATATAAATTACAGACTTATACATGTAGCCCATTTTATCTGGCACATGATGTGCAGAAAACGCTGCAAACATGCTGCTTTGTGGTTTACGGTACTTATATAATGGTAAAGCTGTGTCAAAGTTTTGACTTTCTTAAATTTTTCTACCATGGTCCTAAACGTCTGACCAATCACAGGCAAATTAGCATAGGATAGTTGGGAGAAGCAATATTGAGGAAAAGGTCAATTTGTCTGCTGATCAAAAGATCGATTTTCCTAAAGCAGAAGGCCCTAGTTTTCAAATCCACCTGTTTCGAATTCTGCTGACACTTGATACATTTATCTTTGACCACAATGGAACTTGTCTACCAATCTGTAACTTTATGAACCGTTTCTGTCTCTAACACAAGAGTCCATAAAAATAAAAATCGTTGTTTAATTCTGTTATTTAGGAAAATCTAGCACGATCTTTGTAAATATTTGTGGTGTCAGCAGCAATCACTTACCAAGAGTTCTGAGTCTTAGTCTCAAGAGTTTAGTGGTCAACAGAAACTATCTTTTAAACATAAAACACTTCTCAACGTCACGTAAAATCAACAATCTGTGTGAAATAATAGATTTTAGCAATGATAAAGATCAGTGTTTGTTACATTGTGTGGTTGAAAGTGGTTTAGCATAACCTGATTTGGATGTAACTAATAATTGTTCATGCTGTGTACAGGACGTAAAGCTGATGAAGTACAGATCTCACGTACTGCACAGTCTTCTTGAAGGGTTTGTACAAAGGTAAGTTGAATATTGTTGATGAGGCATCGATTCCATGTGTTGTTCGGTCTGATGGAAAGATTTGTACAAAGGTGAGTTGAACATTACTGATGAGGTACCCAGAGTGTCCAACCTATAGACCATCATAAATCAGGACAACAACCGTGGAAGGCGCGAGTTTCTAGGGGGGTCTGGGGGCATGCTTCCCCAGACAATTTTGGAATTTGGAAGCCTTAAAACACCATTTTCAGCACTCTCAGGCCGAAATATGTGGCAAAATGGCACTGAAAATTGGTGACGTTTTTCCTCTTACTTTAACCTAAAAAAGTGGTTATCAGGTAATAGCACCTATACTCCCTAAATACAATGGTCAAATTATAGAGATTGAGAAGGACGAGAACCGTAACATGTGCGGTTAACGCAGTTTTACTTCGTGTTCATTTCATTATTTATCACAAAATAACTCTAAATATCCCATTCAAGCTATTTTTTTGGTCTATCACTTCTCTGCAGCTCCATTACTTTTCAAAATCGGGACATTTTGCGTCCCGACTGAGGTCGAGTTGGGATTCGAGATTCTCAGTCAAAATCGGGACTGTCCTGCCTAAATCGGGACGGTTGGACACTCTGGGTACCGTTTTCATGTGTTGTGCAGTGTGATGAAAGGTTTGTACAAAGATGAGTTGAATGTTACTGTTGAGGTAACGGTTTCATGTGTTGTGCAGTCTGATGGAAAGGTTTGTACAAAGGTGAGTTGAACATTACCGATGAGGTACCGTTTTGATGTGTTGTGCAGTCTGATGGAAAGGTTTGTACAAAGATGAGTTGAACATTACTGTTGAGGTACCGTTTTCATGTGTTGTGCAGTCTGATGGAAAGGTTTGTACAAATATGAGTTGAACATTACTGTTGAGGTACCGGTTTCATGTGTTGTGCAGTGTGATGAAAGGTTTGTACAAAGATGAGTTGAACATTACTGATGAGGTACCGTTTTCATGTATTGTGCAGTCTGATGGAAGGGTTTGTACAAAGGTGAGTTGAACATTATTGATGAGGCAACAAGTTCATGTGTTGTGCGGTCTGATAGAAAGGCTTGTACAAAGGTGAGTTGAACATTACTGACAAAGTACTGATTTCATGTGTTGTACAGTCTGATGGAAAAGTTTGTACAAAGTTGAGTTGAACACCACTGATGAGGTACCGATCTTCTGTATCGCACAGTCAGATGGATGCGTTTGTGAAATGGTAAGTTGAACATTACTGATGACGTACCAATATTCCATGTTGCACAGTTTGATGAAGGTGAGTTGAACATTACTGATGAGTTACCGATTTTCTATGTCGCACAGTCGGATGGAAGCATTTGAACAAGGGTGAGTTGAAGATTACTGGTGATGTACTGATCTCACGTGCTACATAGTCTGCTGGAAGGGTTTGTGAAACGGTAAGTTGAACATTACTGATGACGTACCAATATTCCATGTTGCACAGTCTGTTGAAGGTGAGTTGAACATTGCTGGTGAATTAGCGATCTCATGTGCTGCACAGAACAATCCAAAGGTCTGTAAAAAGGTGAGTTGAAGATTACTGAAGAGGTACCGATTTCATGTGCTGCACAGTCTGATGTAGCATTCATACAAAGATGAATTGAACATTGCTGTTGAGGTACCGGTTTCATGTATTGAACAGTCTAATGGAAACGTTTGTACAAAGGTGAGTTGAGCTCTACTGATGAAGTACCGTTCTTCTGTGTCATACAGTGTGATGGAAGGGTTTGTGAAATGATAAATTGAACATTGCTGATGTCGTACCAATCCATGGCCATAGAGTTTCTGTTGTTCAATAAAAAGTGCAGCCTGATTTCCAGTTCCTTTTCTCAATAGGAGAAGCCAGTCTGTGCTGTTGGATTGTCTTCCGTGCAAACAGGAACACATACTCTATGTTAAGCTGTCTCCCATTCAGTACCAGCTGTATAACAAGTTTATCAAAGTCCTATTGGAGGTTGTGGGTCATTTGAATCCTATCAAAGGGTTTCATATGTGTACAAAGGTATTTTTCCAATTTGTTGTTCATGTTTCCCTTCTTGTTCTTTTTCTTGAAGTTCTTGTTATCACTCTTCTTCATCTACTTGTTTTTATTATTTTTGTAGTTGTTGTTCTCCTTCTACTTGCTCTTTTTCATCTACTTGTTCTTATTCGTGTGTTTCTTTAGTTGTCGATTGATCTTCTTGTTTTATTGTTCTTGTTCGTCTTGTTCTATTTGTCTACTTCTTGTCGTTGTTCCTATTATAAGTTCACTTTATGTACTTGTTATTCTTGTTTTGTTGTTCTTGTTTGTTGTTCTTGTTTCTCTTCATCTATTTCTTGTCGATCTTGTTCTTGTTCTTTGTTCTTGTTTTCGTTGTTTCACTTCATCTATATGTTGTTCTTCTAACACTTTTTTGTTGTTCTTTTTGTTCTTTCTCCTTATCGACTTGGGTTTTTTCAGTTCGTCCACTTATTGTAGTTGTTCTTTCTTCTCCTTTTCTTCTTTTTCTTTCCTCTTTTTGTCTTTTCTTTTCTTCTTCTTCTTCTTCGTCATCTTCTTCAATTATATTTCTTCTTTCTTCCTCTTCTTTTTGTCGTCATCTTTTTCTTCTTCCTCTTCTACTTCCTCTTTTCGTCGTCATTGTCTTCTTCTTCTTCTTCTCATCTTCTTCTTCTTCTTCGTCTTCTTCTTCTTCTTCTCCTCCTACTTCTTTTCATCATCATCATCATCATCATCTTCTTCTTCTTCTTCCTCTTCTTCTTCGTCGTCTTTTTCTTCTCCTCCTTCTTCTTTTCATCATCATCATCGTCATCATCTTCCTCTTCATCTTCTTCTTCTTCTTCGTCTTCGTCTTCTTCTTCTTCTTTTCATCATCATCATCGTCATCATCTTCTTCCTCTTCATCTTCTTCTTCGTCTTCTTCTTCTTCTTCTTCTTTATCGTAGTTGATTAGTGCTTTGTTTGTGTTTTGAAATTACACAGATCTGGAACCATCCGGACGTTTTCTATCAGTCTATTGAAGCCAAGAAACAAGGCAAGAGGAACGAGTCTCCTCTGGTGAGTGGAAGGAGTTGCGATTCATTGGCATAAAATGTTACAGTGTGAAACGCTAGGGAGGATGCTATTCACTGCCGTTCCATTAGAACAACAACAAATCGATGAAAAGCTTTATTTGTGCCAATAACATTTATACAAGTTGATAAATCAAAATAATGCAAGAATAAATCAGTATGAAGTACAGGCAGTTACATTACTAAGAATTAAGTCTAGTTAGGTGGCATATAATGTTGATTAATGGAAATAGAGATGGGTCATGTTCAGAATGGCATTATAATTATAGAAAGAAAACCCTAAAAATTGCAAAGATGCAAAACATACCTCTTATTAGCCGAGTGTGAAGTCTGTATGGAAAGTTATGGACCGAGTTTTTTTCTTTCCTTTTATGGCCCAAGGGCGAAGCACATGAGCCATGAAAACAAGGAAGGAAAAAACAAGGATCCATAACTTGCCATACGGACCGAGCAAACGAGGCTAATAAGATGTTTATTATATGGTTTTGTTGATTATTCCGGGAAAGGAAGGAAATCGTTTGACGTTTTGACAGGTGATCAAGAGCTAGAGGTCCGTACGGTTACTTACGGACCTAAATTGGACCAATAACAGCACGCGAAATCAGTCAGCCATATAATAAACACACATATTCACTTCATTCTGGGACATTCAAATTGACAAAACAAAGACTTGCAGTTTGAGATACAAGGATCTTATTACTAGGTAATGATGCTTTATCAAGTTGTCGAGTAGGATTAAGCTTCTATCAAAGTTGAGAAAATCTAAATAAATCCACCACAAACAATCTGGATAAAGTTAACAATAAATGTCTAGCAGCTTCTCTCTACTAGGAGAGGTCTGGTGTTTTCGTACTTCACGTAAAATGATTTCCATGTTTTGGGATCTTTTTGTCATCAACATGTAGCTTCCTTCCACTTGTGTTGAAAACTGCCACTTTTTTTACACATTTAAACATTCTTTTGAAAACATAATCTTTTTCTTCAATTTTTGCCGTCCGTCCACACGATAGCAATGAAAAACGATTAAAATGGTGTTTTCAATCGAAAACAGAAAACGTTTGATACGTTTCTGCGTTTTCAAACGAAAATGTATGCATGTGGATGGGGCATTAGGAGAGCTTTCTGCTATTTTTGTTAGTTCGCATTTGAAAAGGTGAAGACAAACGTCCTTTCTTCGATCTTAGTCAAGAACATTCCAAGCCTTACAAGCTTTGACAATAACTGCATTTTAGCGTCATAATTCTTGCAAGTAGTGTAGATGTTCCTTTATTCCTGGTAATTTGAGTGAAAAATATTTCAGATCCTTCGTTGCCATGAGAGAGAAGGTAGAAGACTTTCAAGGCGATGCAAGGAATTCTAGATTTACTGTATTGCTAATCCTTTGAACGAGAAAATGGCATTTTTGGGGTAGAAACGTATAATTTTTGTTACTTTAGAATTGGAAAATATTCAATTTGATTGTTTGCACTTTAGACAATTCTAGATGGCGACATCGATGGGCTGGAAATCCCTGGCTTGCCACAGGTGGCCCAAGGAAGGCCACAGGTGTTCCCTCTTAGCCTGCCACCGAGTGTTTTGGAGCACCCTGCCATTGCACAGGCATCCCAGGGAAAGCCACAGGTGCTGCCGCTTAACCTGCCAACAGGTGTATCTACAGAGCTTCGATCAATGGCGTTACTCAATGAATCAGACTGGGTAAGTGATACAGATATATCGAGAGGTTGAGGTTTACTATGTAAGGAGAGGTTTATGCTTGAGTTTCATGAACAACGCAGACGCAAGTGCGAGGACACAAGTACAAGCTTTGGATGCATCGTTAATAAGAGTTTGATGCAAATATACTGCAAGCATTGATGCAATCAGTGCTAGTAGAAGCACAAGGAGGCAAGCTCAAGGACTGTTACATGTATGTTATTGCTATATGCAAGCGCAAAGATGCAAGTACAAGAGCTTTATGTGATCGTTAATAATGGTATATTACATCTGTGCATGACGTTATGTAATGCCAAGTTCAAGTGGTTTCTCTGGCCTTTCCAAGTCGCCAGATTCCATACAATTGAAACACGTACAGTTGTGCTCGATTGCTGACACTGGCTATACTTTGCACCTCCAGGCCAGTGAGATCATGAGCAAGTACCAACCTAACATTCTGGAACAGGGCGGAAAGATGGTCCTGTTGATGGAGATCATTGAGGAGAGTTTGAGAAATGGCGAGAAAATTCTGGTCTTCAGGTAACAAATGGTTTATTCTGGCAAGCTAAGTTATTCAGGGCCCGATTATTTAAAGCCTGATTAGTGCTAATCCTGGGTTAACCCTTAATAAATCCTACAGAGTTAACCCAAGATTAGTACTAATCAGGCTTTAAACAATCGGGTCCAGCATTATTAGCAGTTGAAAACAGTAACGTGGTCGTGGTCATTAACTTTTACTTTTAAAGATTATATCAAACCGTTCGGTGAATCAGAAACTGTTGGTAATACTCATGTAAGGAGAGCTGTCAAATCAGCAGAATATCGGTTTACTGTGTTTCCACAGAGTGATATGGCAACAACATACTTTAATTTGAAGCAGATAACTAAAACTAAGATGTCCTTGAATGTTTTTGTTAAGCGCAATGTTCTGTAACTAAAATAATCTGTCTTCCCCTCCCCCCATTGAGTGAAACCCAAGTTTGGTGAATTGTAATCCAGTTCCATCCTTACCTTCCTGAATTTAAATTCAAAAGATTTGGTTCTGTTTCGTTTGGTGGAACACTTTAGCCAAGCAGAGTTCCTTTATTGATAAGATAAGGTTTCACATACATGAAGTTAGTTTGTTTATTTGTTTACCACAAGATAACTTTACAGTGAGTATATAAAAACAGAGTCAGTTCATTACAGATTCTATGGCAGCGAGGAAGCCTATAGAGAAACCATTAGGCTTATGCTAGTTTGGGCTTCATCTCTAGTTTGTCTTCACAAGCACCAATTGTTGTTTATTTTTCACCGCTGCAGCCAAAGCCTGTCAACACTGAGTGTTATTGAGGAGTTTCTAGCCAGGAGGCCAGTTCCTTATTTGGGCGGACAGCTCACCAATGTTGCTCCGACTGTGCAGGGAACCAACTGGACGAGGAATAAGACATACTTCAGTAAGTGTATTTCCCAAATATGATAGTCAGTGGAAATCATGTGAAAACCCGTTGGCGGTGGGGGTGGGGATGCTTCTTGTGCCTTTATAAGTTGAGATTAACAATCCAGCGTTTTAGGGGATTGCTTTATAAGCAAAAACTGAAGGATTATAAAATTGGGAATTGTTAGTTGGGGGGTAATAAAGTTTCTCAAAGAGCATATCTTCGTTATCAAAATAGAGAACGTTTCGTCATTGCTGAATTGACCGAAATGGCATTTCATTACTTGTCATAGATTTTAGGATTGTGTCCACGTTTTTGGCCAGGCAAGTTTACCAACATTGTAGTCACTTCCATCTGGAAATGACCCGTTTTCCACCAAAACACACGGAGTAAATAGACTATAAAAAACAAAAAATTCTCAGAGTAAGTTTCATTCCAAATATCAGAATGACGAACTCAAATGACTGACTTGTGAGTTTGACGTTGTTCATTTTCTTCCACCAAGGTCATCTCGAACAATGGTGGCAGGAAGTTGCAATTCTATTTCAAGTTTTTGAGCGCGTGTCGTTGTGTTCTATAACTTTGAAATCTACAACGAATGCTTTTCTGACTACAGCTTCCACATGACTTCCTATGACTTTAAACTGTACTGGAAGAACTGTTAGTCTCGATGCTTGTGTAGGTCGATGTAAGTGTTCGTGGGACGGGAAGCATTGGCTTTGGAATTTAAACTTTTCCCCCTATGTTTAATGCTAAATGAATGCAATATTTTTTCAAAAAGACGATATTTTATCCAAGTACAGAATTTAGCACCAGGGCCCGGTTGCTCGAAGGTGGGTTACCTTTAACCGATGATTAGGTGAAACTTTCAACTAAGGGTGCATTTCTTTGGGAAAATCCAAGATTGGATTTTCGAGTTGGATTACAGGGATTCATTTTTGCGAAAGAAACGAAAAATCCAAAAAGGGATTTTTCCGGGTGATCTTTCTAGCCCCTCGTGCTCTTCGCGCGTCCTTAGACGCGAAATCCAAACTGATTTATGTTTCAGTTTTTCAATGAAGTGTCGAATGATGGCTTTCAAATTTAAGACCAGTTAGTTTATCGTTTTTCAGATGAAGAAGTTATACCCCTTTTGAAAGCGACACGCTCAAACATAGTTAAATATTTCAAAATTAGCAACTTTTTCGAGGTGACAGTTCCAAGCTATTCACTTGAAGACTTTCGAAGATATTTCCGAACGTCAAGACCTACAATAATGGTGCTTGAAAATTTACTATCTGTTACTTACCGCAGTTCAACGATCATGAAGGGAGACCGACTGTAGACTTGAGCAAGCAGATCGATTTGAAAGCAGCCGTGTATTGAATGTATCGAAGAGTTCGCAGAGTAATCGTGACTCACTTTATGAATGTGTTTACAAAGCAGCTGCTGTTTTATCGTGAAGACCGCTTGCCACAAGTACTTTTTTCGAATCCTTTCTCAAAGAAACACTCGGATCATGAATCTCAAGAATCCGGATTCAGATTCAATCCACTGAATCCTGATCGAGAGCGGATTCATAGGATTCATAATCCCTTTTTGGATTTTCCAAAAGAAACGAAAAATCCCTTTTTGGATTCAGAATCTGGATTCGGATTTTTCACAAAGAAATGCACCCTAAGATTCCTTTCCCTAGAAACATGTCCAGTCTTTCTAAAATATTTGTGAAGTACACTCCAAGGAAACCCAATTACGTAAACCAGAAATGACAGCCCAAATCAATCTTTAAGGAGATAAGCCTAATCGCAGGTTCAAAATTTAATCCTTGGTTAGAGCTAACCCACTTTCAAACAACTGGGCCCTGATAAACAAACAATTGTGCATTGGGATGTGGAGCTATCAGACGAGATTTTCATATGTGAAGAGCAAGGCGCAAACAATAAAGAGACTCTGCTTTACTGGCCACAGTTATGGTAGTCTGTTTCAATTTTCTTAAATTTTGGTTTGTTCTTCGTGTTTGGTTCGAAGTAAATTGGTCTTTAATTTTTTCAGAATTTGTGTTTGAATGTTGTCCTTGAAACGTTTTCCTCTAGCTGCAATAAACGATTTGCACAACGCGAGTATTTTTTCTAACGAGACCCCGGACGCATATGTTACATTTTCCTTATAAATGTAGAGAGAGGCGTTAGTTAGAGAAGCGTTTTTTCCGTTTTCCTGCAAAGACAAGTTCTCATCTGCAGTATTTTCACGTAGGCTGGTTTTAAACTTCTAAAGACGCCAAACCTCATAGGGTACAAAAGATCCCCCTTGTCAATTCCAGGTGATGGATAATTCTGCTCAAATCGCTGGAAAACGCTTTTTAAAGAGTTTAACTTTTCAAAGAATAGAAAAATGTCATGGGAAAGCAATGTGACTGGAGCATTCCAATGTTGTTTTACACCCTTTTGCAGGGCTAGATGGTAATACTGCCGCGCAAGAGAGAGAACGACTCATCAACCTTTTCAACTCCAACACCAGTGAAGCTCTCTTGTTTCTTCTCTCTACAAGGTTGGTACTTGTTAGAAATCCTTTGATAGATGAGTATATTTGTTGGGTTTTTTGGTTATTTGTTCCTTGATCTCTGATGCTTTTAATCTTTCCGTTATTTTCGTGATGTTTTTGTCCTGGTGAAAGTCAGTTTTGAAAACGGTAATAATGTCCTAACTTTCGAACCAGTTGATAAACACCCACAAACTGATTTGTCTTTAAAAATGCGTGTCTTCAAAAATTGAAGTGTTTGATTTTAACTATATTTCCAAAGCTGAAAATTTCATTAAACTTTACAAGACTATGATAAGAAAAGTTTCGAGTATTATAAACTTGGAAATACGTTTACTTTTGCCAGTTGATCTCTTGACGAACTCCTCCTGGCAGATATGTTACGTTGATATGATGTGAGCCTTTACACAACAATGCCATACAACCGCAGATTATTTTAAGAAAAGGAACTGCATACGGTATAAAAATTAGTGTGGAAAGGTCGTATAAAGAACTAGAAGCGACAAATGAATAAAACTATAAAAAGGTTAAAAACATTAATTACTGTCATAATGATGATGGTGACGAAGATGATGATGATAATGACTGTAATGATAATGATGGTGACGAATATGATGATGATGATAATGATGGTCACGAAATGATGATGGTGACAAATATGATGATGATGATGATGACTATAATGATAATGATGATGATGATAATGATGATGTGATGATGGTGATGATGATAATGATGATGTGATGATGGTGATGATTATAATGATGATGATGATGATGATAATGATGATGGTGATGAAACAATGATGGTAATGATGATGATAATCATCATCAAATGTTTGGAATTTAAGCTTCTTTTAGTCTTAATAGATTTCTTTAACATATAAATTGAAGCATATATGTTAGAAGACCAAATGTTTGTGAATTAAAATCATATCAGTAACTGATCGGGCCACCTTAAATCTTTTGGTGAAACCAGAGCCGGCTGTCTTGGTATCAACCTGATCGGTGCAAGCCGTGTGGTGGTGTTCGACGTCTCGTGGAACCCCTGTCATGACGTGCAGGCCATCTGCAGGTGAGGGGAGGGAGCTATGTTAACATTGACACTAAATTAATGCAATAAAACATGAAACATTTAATGTGTAGTAATCGTGCAGTATGACCACACGTTCTAGTGGCTAAGTAGTGGTAACTGGACTGAGTGAGTCCACTTCCGTGTGTAATTATTGTGTGAAGCCAGTTTGTTTTCACGAGTAGTTATTAAAGACAGGAATGATTGACAGGAAGTTTTATTACAAATTAATATCAAAATAACAATTTCAGAAGTAAAAGAAAATAGACAAAGTCATTGTTTCTTGTATTAAAGAAAATCTTTAATAGTACGATCATGTACAATCACATTCTGAGAGGTAGGTTGCTGTGATTCATAGAAACTGTTTTCTGGTTGCTTATTGGTCAGAAAGCCAGGAACTCATGATTTTGCTGTCAGATTTAGGAAAAATGAAAAGTTGAATGAGCCAATCAGATCTGAGGGAATGGTAAATTTTATAACAATATCACTGTTATAAAACCGTAGCCAGTGTCATTGACAACTAGTACCCGCTCACTGACTAGTTAAACTACTTACTTAGAAGCAAATCATTTTAAGCTCTAGTATACCACGAAAAACAAATACATCAGATAAAATAGTACCGACAATTGAAACCTTTAGAGTTGCATTTGTGCAGTGAAGTGGAATGTTGTTTCATTTTCATTTCCCCATTTGTTTTATTTTTAGAGTTTATCGTTATGGCCAGGAGAAGCCGTGTCATATTTACCGCATGATTAGCACAGGTACCATGGAGAAGAAGATGTACGATAGGCAGGTGGCAAAGCAGGGCATGGCAGGTACGTTCAGTCTCATCAGGAGCAATGAGGTACGTCTAATCAAGCCCATTAGGAGCTAATCCGGTTCGTTCAATCAAACTAATTAGACGCTTATCACCTACGTCTCATCAAGTTCGTTAGGAGCTAATCCGGTACTGTACGTTCAATCAAGCTCATTAGTAGCTACTTATTTACGTTCAATGAAACTCATTAGAAGCTAATTAGGTGCGTTCAATCGAGCTCATTAGGAGCTAATCAGGTACGTTCAATCAAGCTCATTAGGAGCTAATAAGGTACGTTTAATCAAGCGCATTAGGGGCTAATAGAGACGTTCAATCATGCTCATTAGAAGCTAATCAGGTACGGCCAATCAAGCTCATTAGGAGCTACTCACGTACGTTCAGTCAAGCTCATTAGGAGCTAATCAGGTACGTTCAAAGTAGCTCATTAGAAGCTAATTTGGTACGGCCAACCAAGCTCATTAGGAGCTAATCAGGTACGTTCAAACAAACTCATTAGGAGCTAATCAAGTACATTCAATCAAGCGCATTAGTAGCTACCTACTGACGTTCAATGAAACTCATTAGAAGCTAATCAGGTACGTTCAATCGAGCTCATTACGAGCTAATCAGGTATGTTCAATCAAGCTCATTAGGAGCTAATAAGGTATGTCAATCAAGCTCGTTAGGAGCTAATAGAGACGTTCAATGAAGCTCATTAGGAGCTAATCAGATACGGCCATTCAAGCTCATTAGGAGCTAATCGGGTACGTTCAAACAAGCTCATTAGGAGCTAATCTGGTACGGCCAATCAAGCTCATTAGGAGCTAATCAGGTACGTTCAAACAAGCTCATTAGGAGCTAATCAAGTACGGCCAATCATGCTCATTAGGAACTAATCAGGTACCGCCAATCAAGCTCACAAGGAGCTAGTCAGCTACGGCCAATCAAGCTCATTAGGAGCTAATCAGGTACAGCCAATCAAGCTCAGGAGCTACTCATGTACGTTCAGTCAAGTTCATTAGGAGGTAATCAGGTGCGTTCAAACAAGCTTATTAAGAGCTAATCAAGTACGGCCAATCAAGCTCCTTAGGAGTTTATGGCCGGGGTTGGGCCATAAGACAAATTTGTTGGGTGGCAAATACTTTCGGCCAGTTTTACATCTAGGTGGGAATTGGAATAGTCATTTGTACTGAGAAAAGCCTCAAAACCAGGTTGGGTAAAATAAATAATGACTGGTCCCTTAGTCGCAAAACGTATTCACATAGAAATGTACAAAGATAGTAGTTTTAAAGCGCTCATGTGCTTGAAAATTACATCTACACGGGATGTCTAATATCTCTCAGTACTGTACTCTCTACAACTATTTCCCTTTAGACCGTGTGGTAGACGAGTTGAACCCCGAAGCAAACTTTACGAAGCAAGAAATAATGACGTTGTTATGCGACGAGGTAAGAAAGTTGGCAATATGTGTTTTCTTTCCCCGTCCATTTGGAGAGATACGCTTTTGTCCGTGGTGATCTAAATCCAGGTTAATTTGCCGTCGCTTCGCTGATATGTGCGTGGGTTATGCTGTTTTGTGACTGACAGGTTTATCAGCTGGCTCAGCTTGCACACTGTCTTGGCATTTAGAGCTATATGAGCCGTGCCCGTGTGAGGTGTATGCATCAGAGTAGTAGTGATACCACTGCTGCTGCTGCTGCTGCTGCTGCTACTACTACTACTACTACTATTGTTACTACTACTGTTACTACTACTACTACTACTACTATTGCTACTACTACTACTACTACTACTATTGTTACTACTACTACTACTACTACTATTGTTACTACTACTACTACTACTACT
>JAOEJI010791809.1:0-14142 GCA_025448255.1 Umimayanthus chanpuru
AATTTCCCACCCCCCCCCCCCCCCCCCCCACTCTCTCAAAAGTCAAATCACCTGCCCCTTACGTCATACATCAAGATGACAGCACACGAGCAATAGACCATTTTGCTAATCCAAATTTTTGCTAGATGCATTCCTTCGTGGGGGCTAAATGCAATGTTTTAGTTGAATTAATGAGCGAAAATTTGACCGAGTAATGACTTTCAGCCCCCACAAAGGAATGGATCTAGCAAAAATTTGCATTAGCAAAATGGTCTATTCAAACTCAAGTAACAGCCAAACTAATAATCCTGACCCCAAGCTTAACCCTAACTAATCCTTGATTTCCATTATTAACCCATAATCAGGATCAGGAGCGATTCCTCCTACTAGCCGCAAACTGTGAAATTCAAACTCAAGTAACAGCCAAACTAAATCGCTTGGCACTAGCCCTAAGAATAGAATTAGCGACTTTTACGGACTAAGACAATACTAAAGTTAATGAAAAGTTACATTTAGTCGAGGGCTCCTTTAAACACAAAACAGCACCAACTCACCTCGCAAGTTTTATCCACGGCTTCTAGATTCTTGTTTCCACAGTCGCTCAGCAGATTTTCAATGTCAGCGGCCTTTTCTTGAGCCTGCTCCAGCAAATCTCTGTACTCTTCGTGCGCGTTAACAGCACTCTCCAAGCATCTCAGGCGATCCTTCACTTTCTCCTTTGCTTTCCGCCATTCTTCATTCACGTGCTTCAAACGCAACTCCACTGCACTTTTCTCACTCTCGGAAACTTTGTCACAGATTTGGCGTCCTTGAAGGTTGGTGTCCGCTAGTTTCTCCTCCTGTGCGTCTAGTTCTTGTAACAGTTCCTAAAATAGAAAGTTTTAGGGTGTAAATTAACGTTTAACATGATAAAAGTGACCCTTGAGCGGCAACAACATCGGAGCATGGAGAATTCTAGTTCAGCATCCCTTTATAATCTTAATAGAAATATTTTAGGGGGAAGTTCCAGCTACAAACTAGATATGATTTTCTTCGGAGTTCTATTTCTTACAACAAGGTAAAAAAGACAACACTGACTAAGAATTGCTGACAGGTACAAAACGCCAACCTTATTTGTGGGGGAGGATAACCATTTAATGATACGTTTCGGCAGATCCTGCCGATCAAGAATCTTAAAATTTTTGAATTTGAAATTATTTCATAAGTTGACTGAATCATCCAGGAGTAGAAACTTGTAAAGGCTTGCTATTGTATGCATAACTTATAGGCGCTTCACTTGTTTTATATTGAAAGTACCGCCTCTTGACAAATTATACCAAACAACTGTTTGTTTGCAAAGCCAGCTGCTGTGTTCTTAGTTATGAAAAATAAATACGTTAGTATCAGTTGCAATATTGCATAAATAACAAAATAACGATTAGATGTTAGTATAAAGTTGCTGTCTTTAGCAAATGTGTTAGATTTTCTTAAAGAACACCTTGACATTACTATTACAGCGTGAGTTATAATACAGTTTTAATTAAAAATAAAAGAAAACAAAACAGAGACAGATCTTCATTCACGCTCCAGAGTCAAGACTAGCTCAATGAACTGCCAGTTAGGCAGTCTCAAACCCAGTCTCAGCTCTTCTTTCTTCCCTTGACCATTTGCCAGACACAATAAATTTGAAACGAGAAAACGCACTGACAAAAAACTCCAATTTGTTAGATTTACCAACAACAACAACAAAAAAATGATAATTCTGGTGACTAGTGTTGCGTGCAAAGCCTGTGATCGCGCGCTCGTTGATTTATTCAAAGCTTGGAGTTCAGTATACGCACGACAGCAAACCAAACTGTAAACACTTGAGCGAGTAATCTCATTCGAGAAGCAAGGAAATATTTCCATTTACCCAGGATACACACTGGTAAATGTACCTAAAAGAACCTGGTTGCCAAGACTGACAAAATAATTCACATGTGAATAAGCTTCACACGGAAACAGAAGAAATCGTATACAAACTTCAAACCGGTTGACCCGAACGCTCGATTCGTTTCTGTTTAAAACTCCCTTAGCTTTTTTTCAGCACGAAGCATCAAAAATTGGTCTCCAAAATATCTCAAATATTATTGAAGGGGCACTAACCTTGCTGTTAGTATTTTTTTGGTTATCCTGCAGTGGCTGTTCGGCTTTCGAACCGAAAAAAAGTCATAATTAACATTTTACCCGACGGGCTGCGATCAAAGAGTAATTTCTAAATAATACATTCGACATTAAAAATAGAATGTTGCCTACTTCTTTGTCCGAAGATGTAATATATTAAATGAAGAACAGCGAACATCCCTCATCGTGGGCCAAGAAATCCGGGGTTCATAGGAAGGAAACAAAGGTGTTTTCGAGGAAAATATCAAACTTCACATGGTCATGCATGCCGGCCTGATCAATCCAGGTTGATGAATATTCAAAGTGTTCCCATCTGCCTTCACAAACACAGATTTTATGTAAATCATGTAAATTATTGGCGAAATATTTCCTGCTGTTTTTTCTGTCTATGGAAACTTGTAACCACACGGATTATTGACATTTCTGCTACAATTAGATGACAATATTTTCATCGGTTCAAAGCGGAGACAAGTACACAATTAAAAATTAATTTTAGGAAAACTATAACGCAGAATCGAGACAAAAACATTGCTTACCAGACTTCCTTCGCAACAGAGAAAATAAAAAATCTCAGGGACATTCGTCATCAAGAAATAATCATGTGTTCTCACCATAAAAATTGTTGAAACGAAGCTTATCTGTTTCGAGAGGAGTCACTGGTGATACAAGCTAGCGAACAGGTGTTCTGCAGTATCTTGTTGGATCTCAATGGCATGACCAACAGATCTTTTGGTTGCGGCAGGTCGAACGGAAATCAAGTCTCCGCAAAACGTTTTGAATTTTCAGGGATTGAAATGCACATTGTAGAAGAAAATCGGAAACTTAACGGACAAAACGCACAATAGGAAAAACAACAAGAAATGGGAAGTGAACTACTTACATCCTTTATCGATAATCAGGTTTTCACAAGAAACAAAAGTAAGCAAAACTTTCTGGAAAAACAGTTATGTATTTCATACAATTGCAAATATGACAGAAATTTTCCGAAAAAAAAGGACAAAAGCTGCTGATCGTTCTCCCGATAAAAGCCGGGGCAATTTCACCTATTTCTCACATAAATTCTTTCCTTCAGACGAAGAAACGCTACTCTAGTCGTAAGAAAACCCTTTTGTATTTCACCGCACTCTGGAAGTTGCAGTAAGGTGTCAAAGATACAAAACTCACCGTAGTTCTTCCATTTCGCCCCCCCCCCCCCTGCTCGTTACATATTTTTCTTTCTTTGCGACAAATCAAAGAAACTGTTAATGTTATTCATCCTGTTTTTTCAGTTGACATCTGATGTTAATTTTTCAAAACTGGACTTTAAGAAAAAAATAAATAAATAAGTAGGCCAAGAGAGGTAGCTAGGTGATGCTTAATAATTCTGGGAAGTCGTGACTGATCTGAGTTCCAGATATTTGATTTTGAATTGCGCGCAGTAAGCAACAATTAAGAGGTAATGAAACGATGTTCACTCCACAAAGGAAGAGTGTCAATTATAGGAGCAAATGGCCTGGCTATGTCCCTTTTACAACAGAGCTTCTTCTTTAAACTTTCAAACTCTATATTAAAGCGTTTTACAAAAAATCTGTTTTGTGGAATAATGTACAGCTGTGTTTGGCGATGTGGTCATTAAGATATTACAATGGCTGTTTAGGCAAGCCCAGATGACAGGTTACTGATTGTCTGGTGATTAGCTGTGAATGGCAGCATCTACTCAGTTAGTTGGTAAGTGGTTAGTGGTTAGTATGATGAGCAGGATTCCATTACCAGGCGATTCTGATACGGCGTTAGTGCATCTTCCACGGTCAAAACAGAATTGAACAGACTTCTTACCTTCAGTTTCTCGGCCTCAGTTGATGCCTCATGCGCTGTGGAGGGTTGCTCACGCGTTGCTTCACATTTATCAATCAGTGCTTCAAGCTCTCCCGCTTGTTCATCGAAAACTCTGTAGTAGATTTTTAACTCCCTCACACGCTTCTGTTCTTCCTCGATTGTTCCCAGCTTTTCCACCAGCTCTGCTATTTCATTACACCTGCTCATAACCTCCGCGCCCCTTGATGTGTCATGAAACACCTCACTGTACGTGTTGTACTCGCCCAATTTAGTAATTACCGATTGAAGGTCCTGGATGTGCACATTTACCTTCTGCTTATCGTCACTTTGCAGCAATTCTTTATCAACCAACTTTCTCCCTTCTTCCAGTGCGGCATCCGAGGATTTCAGCCATCCCTCGAGAGTTTGCTGCTCAGCAACAAGGGTTTTCAATGCTTCAAAGCGCTCGGAAAACACAGTGTCTAGTTCCTCCTTTAATTCCCGGATTACTTTCATTCGTTTTACAAGGAACTCTTTTCTGTTGGATTGGCTCTGATTACAAAAAGCTATGCACTGTTGATATAAAATATTATAAGCGTCTTCTTCTTCTGCCAGGGTAGGCTGCAAATCCCTGCACAACGCTAATTCATCTTCTGTCACAGACAAATCGGCTTCTTCAATCACAGATTGCATAGTTGGCTCCCGAATATCAAGAAGATGGCTTTGGAAGATGTTTTTTGTATGTTCACAAGCTTTAAGAAGTTCTTCAATGGATTCAAGTTCAGATACTTTGGCGGTCAGTTTTTCAAAAACATTTTGACATTCCTCTGACACACTTTGGTGATCGGCCTCCAAAACAGTTTCGGAAGAACCTCCAATCGTATCTTTTACTTCTTCAAGGCATTTTGAAGCTGCTGAAAGAACTTGATCGAACGATGAAACCACTTTCAAATGAGATCTGGAACTGCTTAGCTCTTCGCTGATCCATTCAGGCTTCAGAACTGACGTTTCTGCAGTGTCAAGAGCCGTTTTGATTTCGTGTAACGTATCCCTGCACGTTTTTACGCTTTCGTAAACTTGATTTCGCTGGGAGATCCCTTTCTGTATCCTCTTTTCTTTTTCCTTCAGCTGTTCTTGTTTACCATGAAGACAGGTAGAAAGAGTATTCAACTCGTCTATCATTTGCTTCCTCTTCGGAGCGTCGTTTAGTGACTTAGCTTTATCTACTAGTTGTTCAATAACAACAGCTTTCCCGTCAAACAAATCGGTCAACCTTTGTATTTCTGACAGTGTACCATCTGCAGCTGTCGTGTCCAACGAAAGAACACCCTCTGTCACTGATGGTGGATTCTTTTCAAGCCACACTTTTACTTCAGCTAGTTCAGAATCAAGAGTTTTTGTGTCCTTTTTCTCTTGTTCGAAATCGTGCAACTTACTCAGGGCTGTTTGTTTTGATTCGCACAACCTTTTCTGCAGTGAGCTAAGTTTAGCTTTAGGGCTGCAAGCTTGATCTTCCACAACCGATTCTGGTAACTTTTCGCACGTTTCAGCTAGTTGATCAAGTTTGCCTTGGTACCAGTCAAACTTTGAACAAAGTGCTTCTGCTTGTATAATTTTGTCCTCTAAGGGTGCAGTGCTTCTGTCTGATAGAAATGTCACAGCAGGCTCTACCTCAGCAATCTCCGCAAGACTCTCTTGGATTCCTTGGTCAAACTCGTGTTTAATCCGAGCATGTTCTTGTAGGTCCTTTAGCCTTACTGATACCTTACACTTAAGCTCATTCCAGTTTTGACACAGCTGAGCAGCACGTGTTTTAGGGGTTTCGTCAGTACATCCGTTCTGCTCCACTATTCTGGCACCGTTGTCTTTCAGTGCTTCCAGGCGTTCATCTCGTGACTCCATATCTCGATGCAACCTCGTAAGTTTTTCTATCTGGTCCGGCAGGGTTTCAACAGCACAAGTCATTTCCTTAGGAACGGCAGCTTCGTATATTGTTACTAGAGACTCGCAATGAGACAGTTCTTGGTCAAACTCAGCAATGTCACTAACAAGTTTCTCTGCTATCTTAGTTCTTGAGTCTAATTCACAAATTATATTCTCGCAGTCTTGCTGAAGTTTATTTAAAGCATTTTCGATCGCCGATTTCGATTCTTCTTCCACCTTTGTCAAAATCACCTCACCCTTTTTTACCAAAGCTTGTAAGTCCGATTGTCCTGAAGCAAAGTTCGTTTCTGCGTTACGAAGATTAACAAGGGAAACACTAGCGACTGGTAAATCAAAGGAAACTGGAGCATTAGCTTCAAGTTGTCTAGCTGCTTCATTAACATATTCAGAACAACTTTTCATTTGATGCTGAAAATCTTCGAGCTCAGCAACCCATGATTCCAATTCTTTTTCTCTAGTATTTGCACTACGACTTGCTCTTTTCCAATCGTTTTTAACCCTGGTTAGATTTTCCATAACAGTTGGTCGTAACTCGTCTGAATGGAGTAACAAACGTTCACACGCTTCACCAAGACTATCAATAGATGTTCGTTGCGCTTCAATTTCTGAAATCAGACTCTTCTGTTGTTTAATATTTTGATGCCCTTTGTCCACGAAGCCAGAAAACGGGGTTTCAACACTGTTCTTGTCTTCAAACCTTTCTATCATTTCATTGCATTGCAACAGTCTATCGTTATAGACACGTTTGTCTTCAACAAAGGTCTTGATCTGTTTTTCCTTCGTGCGCACACTCTCATTAAGTTCATTCCACGATCTTTCCAACAAGGCAAACTTATCTTCCAGAAGAGATTTTTCTGCACCACTAACGAAGTCAAGAAGAGATTTATTTGCCAAAACGGACTGCACTTGAGCGGTTAAGGTCTGCATTTGGGTACGTAGATTTTCAACTTTCTGTAGCTCTTCAAGTGCAAGGGAGTCATCATTCAACCAATTTGTTTCGTTGCTAATGACTTCTTGTGCATCTTGGATTGATTGAATTGTTTGGTCTAGCTGTTTTCTTTGTTCGTTGACTCCAAGAATCTTCCCTTTTATCCCTGTAAGTTTTTCAGGAATAACACTGAGATCCGTAAATTTCTGTGCAATAGTGTTTAAAGTATCCTTGAAAAACTCGACCAGTCTATAGTTTTTCTTGTTCTTGCAAAACAACTGGTATTCGTCTTTCTTATGATTTAGCGCCTTTTCCAATTCTTGTAGTTCCTTTAATCTTTCTTCAAGTCCTCCAGTTCCGTTGGAAAGTGACAATACATTGTGTACTTTCAATTCTGTTGTTTTACACCACATTTCATAATCGTCAATTTGCTCCTCAAAGTCTGATCTTTCAGCAAAGATATTTTCTAAAGCTGCGAGTTTAGATGATACTGTTCCACGGAGACCCTCCAAACTGTCTTGTACGTTCTCGAGTTCACTATCGAGAGACTGTTTGAAAGATGAAGAAATCTTCGACAGCTTTTCGCTGATACTGCTCTTTGCGTTTTCAACATCACCTATTTTGGATCCGATCTCAATCTCAAGGTGTTTTAGCAAAGAAATCTTTGTTTCAAGCAAGTTTTTGTCCTCAATCCCAGGCATTTCTTCTGTCAGCAGACCTCTCTGATCCAACAACCAATTCTTGCATGATGATATAACATGAGAAACGCCATTTACTGCGACAACACATTCCTCTACCTCTTCCAACTTCACTGAGGCAAGATGTTGAACTACTGCAACTTTTGATTCTAACGAGGAAAGTTCACTCGCTCTTTCTTCGCGGTAGCTCGATTCCAGACAACATGGACTCTGCTGAACCTTTTCTTGAAGAGATTTTACAAAATCCTCATATGAAGAACATTCTGAACTAAGATTTCTTAACATTTCGGCTCTATTTTCCATTTCAGAGAGTTCTGAAACTGACTCTAGTGTTAACGAAACATCTTTGTCTGCGTTATCCAGCCAACTCAAAACGTTTTGAAAATTTTGTTCAATTTGTTGTTCCTCGACAAACGAGCGTTCAGAGTCGGCCAGACTCTGACTAAGTGTCTGGTACAGTAAGTCCCATTTCTTCATCACTTCATCAAATTCCTTTTCAGCCTGTACTCTCACTGACTCATTTCCGATGGTTGATAGAACATTCTTGTTCTCTCGTAATTGAAGAAAATGTTCCCATTCTGTTTCGAACTCTTCCATTTTCTCTGTCTTTTCCCGAATACGTTTTTCTATATCCGCGCTTTTAGTAAAATCAACTGGTTCTTCGGCAGTTAAGCCTTCTAACTTTTCAATCACACCTTTGCATTTTTCCAATTCGTCTTCGAAACATTTTACAGCCACAGCTTGGTCCTCAAGTGATTGCACTTTGTTTTCGGCGAGGTCTCTTAATTCAGTATAATCTTTCTGGAGCCTTGCCAACTCCGAATCGATGACCTCCTTTTCAGAGCTGCTCAAGTTTTTCGTAAGTTTCTCCGCCGCGCCAAAAGTATCTTCCACACCTGTATTACGAACAACTATTTCAAACTGTAGCTTCTTCATTTTCTCCAGCTGTTCAACTGGCGACACTTCTTGAGAATCAGCAACAGTTTCTTCAACAAGTTCCCGTTGTTTGCAAAGCCACAAGCTGAGATCAGCGGATGTCTTTTGATACTGTAACTGACCGTACCGAAGTTGGTTTATTTCGGCAAGTCGCAATGTTGCAACATCTCGAATATCTTGGGTTTTATTCTCCAGAGCAGCTATGCGGATTTTTATTATCGGTTCGTTTGCGGTCATGCTAACCAACTCTTCACCTCCCTTCTCAAGGGTATCAGTAAGAGAAGAGTCAACTTCATCGAGTTCTGACAAAACATTCTCCAGTTTATCTTTTGACTCAACTAGTACTGACAGATGTACAGTATCAGGAGAAAGACTGAATAGATCTTCTTGAATTCTCCCGAGCTGCTGGCTACACTCTGCCAGTTCTTTCTCACATTCTGTTAACATTTCTGTCTTTCTCTGTAGTGTGTCAGCCCGTTCTCGTGTTTCGTGGTGTGCATCCTCCCATTTCGTTTCCAGCAACTTGAGTTCAGCAGCGAGTGCGTCTCTTTCTCGTGGCTTCATTTTTGAGAAAGTCTCAATGCTCTTCTGACGCGCGGATGAAAGGGGGTTTTCAGTAGATGCCATCACAGCATCTAATTCCGTAGCTTGTTGAAGCTGCTCTTCCATCGAGGATGGAGCCAAAGAAGTAACAGCAAGATTTTCGGCCTTTTGAAGCATTTCTCTACAATTTTTGAGACTCTCTTCAACCTCGGCCTTTCCTGTAACGGCATCTTTGAGTCTTTCAATTTCAGTTGCAGCACGTTCTTTAAGTTGTGGAAGCTTCATGTTTAGCTCGCCTAACTTGATTTCTAAACTAATTCTTTCAAGCTCTCCCAACTTTGCTGCTATGCAGTAACCTTGGTTTAGGGTGAAACTTAAGTTGGACTCCATTGATTCAGTCTGAGATAGCAACGCTTGTAATTGTTTTAGATCACTCTCTGCAGGTGCTAGGTTTTCTTCTGATGTTATCTCAAGGACCTGTTTTTCTGCGCAATTCATTGCACTATCAAGAGCTTGTAAACCGTCATTGAAAGCGTTAAGTTTATCTAATTTATCTTGAAGTTCAGTCTGTTTTATTTCTAAACGTTCTAGCATATCTTGCCAATCTGTTCGTAACTCTTTCATCTGTGTTTGGACTTTTTCCTGTTTGTCTGAGTTTTCCTTCTTCCATTCCAACACAAGTGCTTCACCTTTACGCAGCAACTCATCCATACGCGGATTAACATTAGAAACTTCCTCTCTCAAGGTTACGCAGTCTTCCAATGCTTTTTCCATAACTTTTACATCAGCAGAGTTGACATCTAACGTGACTTGGTTCTTCACCTTTTCCAACCAAACCCTAAACGGAGCTATCTCTGCATCAAATTTGAGCTGTTT
The DNA here is from genome assembly GCA_025448255.1 of Umimayanthus chanpuru. NCBI lineage: Eukaryota > Metazoa > Cnidaria > Anthozoa > Zoantharia > Parazoanthidae > Umimayanthus > Umimayanthus chanpuru. The sequence continues at coordinate 9,841 of JAOEJI010791809.1, forward strand.
TCTTTCCAAGTCACTTCCCTGTCTTCCTATTCGTCTTCTGTGTCCACGAGCTTTCTTTTTCAAAACATCCCACTTCCCTTTCAGTTCTCCCAACTGAGCTTGCAAGTCAGCCTTTTGCTCTTTGCTTGCTCTTTCTGCATGCAACTCACCACGTTCAATGACGGATTCCACTTGTTTAAACTTTGACTCTACCTCTTGCAATCCTTCTGTGTCTTGTTCGGAACATTTTGTTTCTATGTTTGTCAGCAGCTCAAAGCACGTCCTCAACTCTTCTTTGTACTTTTGGATATCACTTATGGTTGTACTTGCGGGAGTTCTTTCATCCAACTGTATCTCGGTTGGCACAACCACTTCCTGAGGTGACACAGGAGCCGTTGCAAGCTCTACAAAGTCCTTTCTAGGGGCATTATCGAAAGACGAAACGTTTATTACTGGCACAACTCTCTCGCTCGCAAACCCTTGCAGAGCACTTTGGTCCGTAGTTGTTAGATTTGGTTCCTCGAAAGTCTCACCAAGATATTCCTTTAATTCTCTCCTTTTGTTTCTTGCCTGCTCCTTTAAACTTTGCCATTCTTGGTCCATCCGCGTCACCTGATCACGGACAACTTGTTTTTGTTCTTGGGGGAGTTTCTCCACCAACTCCTTTCCCATCTTAAGAACAGATCTCATGTGCTGCTCCTGCTCGACTATACCTTGGCAAAGTTCTCCATGTTTTGATAGTTCTTCTCGAACAGCAGCAAGATCCTCCGAGTTAAAACTGTCATTTGCAATGGATTCTCCAGCTTTTTGCATCCAGGTCACGCATTTTTCAAGCTCCTCGTAGTAATCGGCTTGTTGTGAGATACACTGCTCCAAATGATTGCCCTGTTCATCTGACAGCTGTTGCACCAAGTTCCAGCGAGTGGCTAAATTCTGCAGTTGTTCTGATATCTCATCCTTCTGTTCTTCTGTAAGGCCAGCCTCGGAGAGTCGCCGTCCCAAAATGCTATCAACACGGAGGCGCTGTTGCTCTAACTCATTACTGAGCTGCTCCTGTTTTAAAATCTCCTCCATTTGTTGTTCTTCAGGGACAGAAAACATGTCAATCTTCAGCGTGGCTTCGGCACCTTCAAGCCAAGTGCTTATGTCTTTTATTTCAGAAGTAAAAGCTTCCCTTACAAGCAAATTTTCCTCGTTCTTCTCTGCCGCTTGAGCATGCCTTGCTCGCACTTTCGCCGTCTGTTCCCCGAGATCATGAACTTGTTCCCACGTCACTCTCAGTTGTTGTAGTCGTTCTTCAATAAGATGTTTGTCATTCTCTGGTATCCATTCTGTAACCGCCTTTCCCTTTGCTATAACGTCCTCCACATTAGACTTAAGCTCATTGATCTCCCCGTCTCGACTTTGATGCATTCTTTCAGTCACCTCTTCCATACTTGCCATGCACGCAGTATATTCTTTATCAAACATCTCCAACTCAGACAGACAGTGAGACAGTTTCTCCTTCTTCTCGTTAGCAACCCTATTAGCCTTTTTCCAGTGCTCTCCAAGTGTTCTCATTTTATCAAGAGTTTCCCGTCTTTTCGATGGCATCTGCTGTATGAGTTTCTTTCCTTTCTCGCCCAGGCTTTTAACAAATTCCTTTTGTGTTTGCAGTTCAGCCAACAGTGACTAACAAATAGAAGTGGTTTGCATACTAAATACGTGTGGAGAACATCTTAGTGTGGAGAGTATTTGACTGTCGAATGTTACAAAAAATCGAAAACACAATACCACACTCCTTCCATACACCTCAGGACCAGCAACTGTTAAGTTTAAAGTTCGATGACGACATTTGGCCTAAAATAAAAATATGATCGCTTCTGATTGTTGACTCTTTTTTGATATGTGGAAAAAGCTTACTAACTTCCGATGATCAAAAGTAATTTTGACCAAGCAATGACAATACAATGTGAGGGTACTTTCGACAGTCAAATGAAACTCCACACTCAACCAACCTAACCCAACTTTTGTGACGTACAACAATTACTGATGTTTAGAATCGTCACCAATAACAGTTGAAAATATCAATTTAATTAAAAATACCCAATTTAGGACTGAAGAATACATTGTAGTACTAACAAGTTGCAAGGCGTTGTTGTTATCTGTCACATGGTAGTCTATTTACGGAATGTACCTCTAATAATACAAATGTAAATTACATGAATCAGGGGAGTAAATAAATGTAAACACAGTTAAAAAGATGTATACATACATATACACGTGTGTCATGCGACTCATACCCACATACATATACACATACTAGTAAATTCAAACACATACGCAGAGATATAAAAGTACATGTCATACTTATAAAAATACACATTTTTATCCAGTGCCAATAAAAAATACTGTCTGCACGAGAGATTGGAAGCAATTACATATTCGTTACGGATATGCAATGGGTAGTATTCATCTTTGCTCCCCTCCATAAACTGAATATGCGAGCCAGATTCTGCCAGATGCTGTGTGGCATACATATTGAATTTTGCAATTAAGAACAGTTGTGAACACGCAAGAAGAAGGCTGGAGAGTTTTTCCAACTTGATGCGATCTTTTGCAGTCAAAAGAAGTTGAAAAACGTTGCAGAAGCCAATTTGGGGCATGGGATAACTTAGTTATGCAATGCTTTCGATGTGAGAAACACGTGTATGTATGGAAAATACAAGTGAAGCTTGCCATATTTCACTGTATCCCACTCGAAAGCGTTGAACAACTGGAGGGGCGGAAACATATAACACAGACACACACACTTATAATATACAGAGAGACAGTCAGACAGAGAGACAGAGAGACTGACTGACACACACACACACACAAGAACGGTTGTGTGGCACGCTACTATATCACAGGAAAGATACAGCTGTGCAAAACTACAAGCCTACTTAGCCCTTTCAGCCTAAAACACAACAAATTATGTGTTAGTAAATTCACCTAAATGATATCCAAACTTTCCTCTTAAAAAGTTTGGGAGAAATTTTCTTTTCATGTTGGATAGCTTGCAATCTGTGGTCAATTCATATATTCTCACAACAAAACAAATTCTTCGTATTATATGATTGTAAGGAGAAGATAGATGTTGATAAACTTGCTGGGGCTGAAAGGGTTAAAGGGATCCTCTGAAAACGTCAGTATTGGCAGTTGAAGATAGGTAATTCTGTTGACCAAGAGTGGAACCTCGAACTTATGGCAAATTTAAAGATGGTGATACACGGAAGACTCTATAAACAGAATTATCGGTTTTAAATGCCAATGCAGACTCAAGATCTCTTTTCAAACTGAATTTCCCAAACGTACACAAGTTGAACATCTTTTCCCAAAAACTTTATCTGTTATCTTAACACACCTGACAGTTGGCGAGCTGTTCTTTCATCTCTTGGAGGTTACCGCTGACCACAAATTCCGCAACTGAACTGTCTACTTCACGAATGATGTGCATGCAGCTCTCTAGCTGGGTTTCAAAGTCCTGTTGATGGACCATGTGCCTATCACGTGCAAATGATTTTATGTGTGTTAGGACTTCGAAGGAATACATCAAAGGAAATTTTCAAACTGACTAGAGTTATAAATATTTTGTTAATGCACAACATTTTACACTGACTCCCAAAACTGCACACCTTATGGAGGCTAAAGTTGAGCGAGTTTTAATAGAAACTCTTGTGTCTTTTATAAAATTCATGTAAGTTCTACTATCTTAACCCTACTTAAGGTTGACTTTAACTAATAGAAACAAAAAGAAACTGGTCCCCAACATTGCGGTAAGCACAATTGTGATTCACGTTGCTACTGTATTTCAGAAACATTTCGCAACGAAAATAAACTTGTAACCAAACCAAAAAAGAGAAAACCTTTCAGAAAAAATGTCTGAATGACAACATTCACACGGAGTAACTGCTTCAAAATGTTTTATTCGTAATCCATGTTTTCTTTCTTAATTTGGAAAAAAAAAAAACCAGTTTTCTTCCGAAAATATTTAAAAACAGAAAACAGATTTATGTTACACGCCCGAGACACAAAACAAAAACAGTTGCACTAAAGAACCTTGAAAAGTTATCTATGTACATGACAATCGTGTCATAGATAATATACAAAGACGCACGCACGCACGCGGCATCACTGCACTGCCTGACCGTACTCGCGTTCATCATTTTGAGAGCCCTGCCCCAAATCACACTCACACGCGCACTCATGTACACTCACTCACTCACTCACTCCCTCACTCCCCCCTCCCTCCCTCCCTCCTTCCTTCTCTCCTTCCTTCCTTCCTTCCCTCCCTCCCTCCCT
>JAOEJI010792920.1:0-14141 GCA_025448255.1 Umimayanthus chanpuru
GCTCCGACGAAGGGCTAACGCTCGAAACGTCAGCTAAACACCATATCCCACAGGCGAAAAACATACCATATCAACATACGTTGATCAAACCCATATTCAGCGTACTCGCCCACGCATTAAAAACAGTTTTTTTCAAAACTAGTCTTCCAGTGTTTAACTTACAGTTTTAGCCGAGTGTTGTACAAAAGAAAACTATACGTATTATGATGATCACTCAAGCCCTACAAGTATCTTCAAAACTATCATGCTGCTTTATTTTTGTATCAGTTCCATAACAAATCTCTACCAGATGTTTTTCTGATTTCTTCAGTTATGTAAACATTCTGATAAAACTCGATTAGCCTCTCAGTCAGCTCTGTCGTTACCAAGAATACGAAAAAATCATGGATAATTCAACATTAGATATCAAGGTCCAAAAATTTGGAACTCAATACCTAAACAATTTAAAACATCATTTAAATCATCTTTTAAGAGATTCCTAAGATCCCAACTCCTTGAAAAATACTAGTTTATTTTACTTTGTCCAGTTTTGATACCTTTCTTTACTTCTCTCTCATTCTTTTTTTCTCTCTCTCTCTCCTTTTGTGCGCATGTTTGTGTATCTCCTGGTATAGGGCAATATCAAGGAAGACACAACGCTCTTTTCTTCTTTTTTCTTCCCATTTGTGTGTATTTGTTAATGGATTACGTTTACGATTACTACCTGTCCTGCCTGGGTCACCTGGCACGATTAGCTCTTTAGTTATTCCAGGTGACCCCGCCCCATACAAAACTTGGATAGTGTTAAATTGTGTTTGTAAATTATTTGAAAATGTATTAAGATCTGTAAAGATATTGTTGTTGTTGAGTTCCTCGAGTTATTTTTCAGTGTTAAAATATTGTATATTTAACAATTTTAATCTTTTTTGGTCTCTTTCCCTTTTTATTGTTTGAATCAACACTGAGCACTTTCCCACCCAAGGGCTGTCATCCCAGTTAACAGCTATACATATGGATAGAGCCTACATGGACACATATAAAAACGTGTAGGTTTAGATCCTAGTATGCATATACAGTATCAAATATAGTGTTTGTGAAACAGAATGAAAGAACTGATTTTACTTCGTGTGCATTTATGTGTACATAAAGAGAAGAAAAGAGGGCTAAAGATGGCGAAACGTCATGTTAAGATGGACAAAAAAAAACGTCGTGTAGAAGAACTAAATAAATTATGTGAAGAGGGAAATTGGTCAAAGTGTTCAAAACTATACTCGGGCGAAACGTTTATGCTGCATCAGCTGTACTTGATTTGGATGTTATAAAAATCAGTCAATGGCGGCTAAGTACCCCATTTTGCATTAATTCATAGACGAATTTAATTCCTGGTGTTTCGTTCGGTATCGCGAACACGTTTGTCCTCAAAAGTTGGCTTTAGTGAAAATCGCAATGATTTTGCAAGGACTCAAAACAGAAACTTGTGCTGGCATAGGCTTCAACAAGGCCTTTCCCAAAAAATTTCTTTATCGAGATAATAAAACATGAAAACTGTTATATATACCTCCCTTGATTTATAACAATCAATATAACCTACATAAACCGCATATACTTGACAGTTTAAGACAAAGGAATATCTGTGAAAAAACATTTTTAGCACACCCTCGCCTAAAATACTTACGAAATCTTGCACAATGAAAGGATCAAAAGGATATTTTGAGCACAAAAAACCCACTGCGGATATTTGAACTGGTTACCGAAAAAAACTAAGAAACACTCAAACATCAGTTGTCTAATTTATTACAAAAATGAACTTCGTTTACGAATCCGCACAACCATTGTCACCTCAATCACAATTTAATTATAGGACTACTTATTATAAAAATTCTGCCTAAGTTTTTTGAAGCCCAGCTCGGACCCGAGATCGTTAAACAGTAATCGATCTTGTGTCCGGGGATTCGACAAAATAGTTACAAGTAAAGCGTCAGTCGTTTTAATATTATTAAAATAGTAAAGAAACACTGATAGATAAACTATGACCATAGCGATAACCAAACAATTAAAAACAAAACAAAAAGTACAAAAACGGCAAATACAAAAAAATCTACAAACAGCTTGCTCTGCTAAAAAAACAATCACGAAAGTATAACAAGCGCCTTGGACTAACTAATAACCATCTTTGCAAACAAGAGCAGTGCCGAAAGTTTGAGCAAGTGCCTCTTTTTCCGTGTCTGGTCAAAATTTCAATGTGAAATACTCTTTGTACTGTGTACAAGTAGCACTTGACGCACAAACAGGTCTTTTACTACAAGCAACGAAAGACGTTTTATGAATCACCCTGTCTTGCAGTATAAAACAAACGCGCGCGAAGCTTGAAAACTTTCGTAAATGCATAAATGAAGTTCCACAAATTTGCCCGCATACCCACGTGGCCGTGTGGTAGTCAGTTGCATTAGAGGTAAGTAACATATTTGTTTTCTAATAACTAATACTTACAGTACAACGCTTTCTCCACGCCCTTACTCCCATACATTTGAGTGTTTCTCGAATTTTTTATACTTTTGTTATACTGATCTCTTTGTTGTATACCGATCTTTTGTTGTTTTTCTCTGTCATTGTCTGCCTGCTTGACTGTATACCTTGCATCATTCTTTAAAAAATTCTTACTTACAAAATAATATTTCCCCAAAGATGTCTGACTGTGACTCAACAAGCAGCGACTATTCTGAAGAGACAGAAGCCGCTCTTTTACTGCAGTTGCTAAACAAAAAAGCTACTTTGGCACTCGAAAAGTTCCCATCAGGAACGCTTGCTGAAGACCGAAATGCTAGACAAGAGTATGCCAGCCACGCGAAGAACATCAACAACAGGTTGCCAAAGTCACAGCAACTAGACTGGCGCAGAGTGCTTGGAAGTCCCCTGGATGACAAGGAAAAGGAAATGCTTGGGTGGGATTTAGAAGATGACCCAAATTGGTAAGACTCTTTGGATGATGATGATGTGATGTTGATGAGTATAATGATGATGGTGTTAGTGTTTTCAGTACTTCTGAAAGTTATTTTATCACTTAAAAATGATCAATTTTCTTAGTGTGGATGAGAGCTCAGATACAGAAGAGGAGAAACGCAGAGACAACGAACGAGAAAAACTTCAGAAAAAGAGAACTGTAAGACAAGAGAAACAAACAAAGGAAATGAAGAAAAAGTACCAAAGAAACAAGTTGGCTACAGAGTCAAAAGAAAGAACAGGAGAAAGGTAAGTTGTCATTGGAAATCAGCAAAAACTACTCGATTGTACAAACATAATGCAACAGGAAACATGTAATACAATTTTTAAATTAGCAGAATTTTATTTCTTGACATTAGATAAATAAAGTTTTGACAATGGATGGGGTGGGGGGGGGGAGCAAGGGCAAGGATTTTCTATTTAGCCAAGATAAAAAAATGTAAAGTTTCCAGGGACCGGTCATTTTGCCAAAGTTAGTGAAAAGTTGCCATATCAACGCTAAGGGGAATAAATCAAAGTCTACCTGTGGGACTCTTCTTTAAGTCAAAATTCCTAAAAGGCAAAGAAAAGTGTCAAATTCTTGCCAGTTGCCCCCTCCCCCCCCTAACCTTTGGCATTTACATTACTTTTGGTGCATAAGTGGTCAAAGTCTTGAAGGTACTATAATGACACATATCTAGTGATCTTACTAGTTGATAATTTTGACTGTATTAACTTGACCCTTTCAGCCTCAAGCAGTCTATCTTGTAATAGTTAAATCAAACTTTATGTTTAATTTTTGAAAATTATACACAATTTTTCTGGTTTTGTTTTCAATAGTTTGAGATAATTTTTTTCATCTCAAATAAATTGTTGAACACGTGTACTACTTGTTTTGTATGAACTGAATATGCAAGAAAATCATTAAACATTTGCAAATTGACTGGGGCTAAAGGGGTTAACTGATTGGTCAATATTTTTCACTTTAAGTTTTGATGGAAGCTCAATAGATTCAAAGAAATGTTCTGAGAAGGAACAAGAAAAGATGAAAAAGAAGAGAAAATTACTGAGTAAGGAGGAAAAAAATTTGAATCTGATGAAAATGTCAAGCCAAAGAAAGCCAAGAGCCAAAGAAAAACAGGGGGAAAGGTAAGAAATCACTGGTCCTAGTAATAGTACTTATATCCGTCATTATTTTCAAAGCAATAGAACTAGAGATCTATGTGGCTGCATTTATTCAATAATACATACGAAGCATTTGAGGTAAGCAGACAATCATCAATTAAAATCATTTCCATGCATACTCTTAACTTTTATCAATACATGTATCATATTAATGAAAAATATAAAACAAGGTACTATTGATTTGTGCTACTCAAAAAGAGTGGTGTAACTATACTAAGAAAGAAACCTTAAAGTTTGGTTGAGATGGAGTGAGAGAGTGATCTTGGAATTCTTTTGCAAGTAAATGAGATGAAGGAGACCGTGAAATGAACACAAACAATAAATAACTGTCAAGATTTTGCAAATGTTCCCATAGCAGCTCAGCCACTTCCTTAAGCAGATCAGAGTTGAGGAGAGATTTGCAGTTCGTGTGGTTTTGTTTGTTCATGCTTTTTGCAATTGTAATGATTTCAAAAGTCAAAAAATTAAACCTGAAGAATAATAGGAGTTGACAGGTTGTGGTTTATACTGTCTCCAAACAAAATGTGAACTAAATCATGATACTTAGGCCAGATATTTTTATTTTCTGGTTCACTAATTTTTTGTTCAACTTCAAATGTTGGTCAGAATGAAAATAACAATAAAATGTGGACAATTCAGTACCACAGGTGTTTGAAAATCAACAGTTTATTTTAAATAATGGTTTTAAATGCAACTTTATCTGAGTTTCAATTTGTTTTGCTACTCTCTGGAACAATAATATCATTTAAATAAAGATATTTCTATATAATTTTAATGATAACTGTATTTTTATACTGTAACATAATTTTTTAAAATAAAATAGAAGATACTAATAATGATAATAATAACAATAATACAGATTTTAAGTGCCTTTTTCTAGGAAAATTCAAAGACACTGGAAAAAAGCTTACAATATATATATTACTGTATACCGGTGAATTTTTGTTGAAAATTCACGTCACCAGGCCAATAAGTCAGAAAATAATAAAAGTCTGGCCATATATAAATTAGATTTGGAACATAATCTTGGAGATCATTATATATTCTAATTAAACATGATAAAAATATTTTAAAAGTATAAACCAAAAATTCTATAATTACTAAATAATATTAACTATATATAGTTGTAACAGCAACTCTTACGAGAGGAATGCTCATACCTAAAATCCTGATAAAATCATTAAATGATCTACTGTAGAAACTGTACTTCAAAAGCAAAAAACAAAATTTATTATTTTAAAAGGTTCTGAGCTATTAACAATATTCATATTGAATTTTTTATAATCATGCAAGAATAAAAATATATTCATGCACACCTAACTTAGATGCTAGTACGGTAAAAGAAAATACTAAAACTTTTACTGTTTCTTTTACATGTAGAAAGACGTATTGCTATCCTTGTGCTTTGGGATGTGGGTATGTTGGGAGAAATATGACAAGACATTATAAGCGTCAACACAAAGAGATAAGCCCTGCACAAGTAAGGCATATAAAACTGATGACACAGCAAAGAAAGCCTTCTTCATCTGCAAGCACTAAACGATCAATGCGACGGTGCCCTCTGTGCAGGCAGTACAAAACTAGGGTTGATATTCACTTGAAAACTTGCATCAAGGATAAAAGGTGGGTAGCATATAATCAGTTGATCATCTAGTTACATGTCACTACTTTGTCAGAACTTGAACACCATAAAAATGTTTAAAAACTCAAGATCTAATCCAAAACTCTATACAGTTTTGTCAGTGTGCATGTGTTTTGAAAATATAAAAAAATGTATGTGAAGCTTTATTTTACTCAACTGTGATCTACAAAAAGTCTCAAGCGTTTATATAACTGGGGCAGATCCAGAGGTGGTTTGGGTGGTTCAGTTGAACCCCCTGAAGTGAAACACAGTATTGTTAGACAACAATAACAATTAGATAATGTTGGCAGACGTTTGTCCGAACCTCCCCCCCCCACTAAATCCTGGATCTGCCCCAGAAATCGGTTAGCATAAAGTGTAGACTGCAGACTGCAGACTGGGTATAAAATGCAAACTGAATATAAAATGCAGACTGGGTTTGCAGACCAGGTATATAGTACAAACTGAGCCAAGTAAAAAATGTGCAAAAGGGTAATAACAACTCCAACTTCGAATCTGAGGAGACTCGGAGGAACTTCTGGACTTCGAACAAGCCATTCAAACAATGCAAGATGTTGCAAAAGTGAATATCAAGTAAAATAGTTGAAAAGAATGCTGTAAAAGCAACATATGCCTTCCAGTGTGTGACAAAACAGCCTTCATTAGTTAGTATTATAAACCATTTCAACTTGGCAATTTTTAATTTTTGGAAACATTTCTCGCTTGCTCGAGCAAATGATTCCCCATTATTTGAGGGGAGGAAAGAATAAAAAATAGCCTTTATCATTACTAAATAGTTTAATATTGTTCAATCAAATATCGGAACTTTGCTAATCTTTGCTGACAAGTGACAGGTCTCCGATGTGCAATGAAATCAGATATCGCCGTAAGAAATGAAGTTGAGAATTCACATGCAAACACAAAATATAAACTGAAAGCAGGATTTTCGTTTTTTTTAAAAATTTTGTTTATATTCTATATTTACTCTTTCACAAATTTTTACCCATTCTGCACTTTGTACCTGGTCTGCACACCCAGTCTGCATTTTATACTCAGTCTGTAGTCTGCACACTGACTGCCCCAGAAATACATTCATTTCATAACGATGGGATTTTTCTCAAACTTACATCCCTATACCTGCCTTGAGTTTCCCAAAATAAAACAAACATCCAGGACTCTGATGGAATCCCAGGATCAATAAAACACTTAATATACTTAAATATGTACATTGGTAGCTGTAACAAATTAAGTCTCATAGACTAACTAGTTTAAAAAACTAATTAAAACTTTAAGTTTAACCAAACACAAAACTAAACCATAACACATTTATAAATACTGTACCACACAGAAGTGAGTAGAGTACTAGAGAATACATGCAATGTAGATAGCTGATAAACTCATACTGCAACCAATCACAGCACGCTCATTTAATAGCTTATTTTAATATTAAGGCTATTGCATGCATACATAACCCGCGTCTTTACATGGCAACTTACTTTTTGGATGGTTTTGATTCAGTTTATTTTTTCACCGCACATAAAATAATAAAGCATTAATTTCTTACAATTTTTGGATTTTTTTTCTGAAACTAATATTTCTTTTGCCTTTTGTATGAAAACTACATGTAACACTAAAGCTACATGTGGCTATGCCCACATGGACATATATGTGTGCTGCGAACCGACAGAAAGACGATCAGCAACCTGCAGATACTCTAAAGATTTTCTTAATGGTGTCTGTAAATCTTCTGGAGAATGCCGGAATCGAATTCTCGGCAAGCGAAGAGAAGATGGATGAAAGGTCAAAGAATGCACGGCAATTGTGCACTTAATCCGGGAATAAAGGCTTGCAGTCAATATGTACGGGCGGCACGCTTCCAATACCGTGCGTTGAGCACTCAGTTGAGTCGGGCTCGGCATGGTTCGCAGACACCTTTTAAATGTCACGGACATGTACCCATCACAAGTTTTTATTTAAAGTTTTACTACTACAGTATCGTACTTACCTGACGAATATCCAGGTCTGCCAAGTTTTGTTGACAATAAACGAGGGACTCATGGCTGATGATGTCCTTACTAGTTCCAGGCCTCGCCCCTCAAGCACATTTTGGGACCGGTCATTATTTATCGCCTGGGTGGAGGGGAGGGACTCGATTTTAGGAGGAACAGAGGGGGGTGGTCATAAATGCGGAACCTTCAAAGGAGGATCACTCGCCATATTGGAAGCGTTTTAGGTTTGGGAGCCAACATTCTGTAGTAATTTTCAGTTTCAGGGATAGAGGTCTTCCCAGTAATCATTACAATCAAATTTTGACTCACCTTCTGAAGTTAAAATAGCTGTTTCGTACAGTTAGTACAAACTTGGAATTTTCACTTTAACACAACAGATTGAAATCATGATTTATCATCAGGAATAAGCTTGTATTAACATTGGAGCCATATGACTACAAATACTAACTTGAAAAATTATTATTAGTTTCCAAATTAACTTCATGTTTCGTCAAGGTTCGACAACTTCATCATCCCCGTCAACCTCATCAACTGACACAAGCGCTTCAACACCCGGCCTAGCCTCCAAAAGCAGATGCCTCATTTCCTTCGCGGCGGGGCCCCGCCGCGAAGGAAATGAGGTGTCTGCTTTTGGAGGCTACACCCGGCCTTTCAGCGTCGGCACCTTTGGCACTGTACCCTGCTGATCCTTGATTTCGTGCATTTAAAATGGCCGCTACTTGTTCCAGACTTTTGGTCGAGGTCGTGTTGAAACACCGTTTTCTAGCAGTCACAAAAAACGGATCTAGGTGCAGCCGCTTTACAAGTTTTTTGGTGTAATCGGCATTAATTCTCACCACAGCAGTAAAGGAATTATTCCGTTGAATTCGGAATCAAAAATCTGGGTGATGACCTCGACTGAGCTCAAATTCCCTAAAAGAGAACGTACTCTTTGCTTGAGTTGCTCCTCCTTGTTTTTTCTAATCTTCTTTCTGTTTTTCTTTTTCTTCTTGATGTTAATGTCTTTTGCGCGCACAGAGGAAACTCTTTAACATGCTGATATGTACTGTTGTCAGCTTGCTAGTCCTTCATGAAGCACAGTGACTTTTGTTTTCGCTTCCTCCAGATAGGCTAGTACGACGTACGACTTTACGGTGACTGTAGTCAGCTGACTAAAACAGTGCTGTCGATTGACGCCCGTATATCAGATTCAGTGTTTAAGGCGCTGTTTATATTGGTCGCTGCTCTTCCACCTCTCTACGTTTTATGTTTTGACACACTCCATATTTTTCATTCTTTAACAGGTTGTTGAATTTCTCCTCGATTTCATTATTTAGAGCCAATCGCATTTGTTGTTGTTGAAGGAGGAAGGTCTTGAACCCAGCTTTTTTCTGACGAAACGCAGAATTGTAAATCTGAGGGAAAATACTATTATAAAACTTCTTTCTGTTTGAGTGTGGATTCGGCAGAAGTGATATTTTTGCCGTGGCTCCATGTCTGTTTTCTCTTTATTTGTTAGAACTTGTAACTGACCAGTGCGACTGAAAGATAGAATTACCTGTTTCCGTTTCTTAGGAGCAACAGATGGTGTGCCAGCTATAAGTCAATAACACGTTGTTGGCAGGAGCCGATAGACAACGGTCTTCATAAACGTGACCATTACTTCCCTCAAAAATACCACCCTAGTTAATTACTATGTGTCTGTTTTCCACATTCATATGAAATCTGCTGAATTGGGAAAAGGGAGGGGGGTCACTAAAGTTAACAATACTTACGAGGGGGGATCATTCCAAAGTAATAAAAGCTTTGCATTGAGGGGGATCAGTTAAAGTTCGTCTTATCTAAGCCTAAATCCTCCGAACCCCCTCGGCGATAAATAATGACCGGTTCTTTAGTGTTAAACTTTAAAAAGAACACTTGCCATCACTGTCAAATGGGCGGTCAAAGTCGGTGAAAGGGTGTAAATTTTTAAAAAGAGAAAGGAGTAAAGTCGGTAAAATTGCGTAACTTACGAAGAGTTAGGGAGATTTTAAAACTGCAGTCGCTGGAGACTGCCGGACACAAAGTACAAAATGGGGTATCACCGACGCGGCATGTGGGACACTTGGCAGATCTGGATCTGAGCCTTACACGCTGCTGATAATTCGAATCACCAGCGACAGATTGTAAATCACCGTTCTCCACCCTTCAAACCTCGAACATAAATACTTTTCATCAGTCATGGGCCTTCAATTTCTTAGCGTTGTGAGTGCAGACTCCGTCCGTCCATTACCAAGCCACAGAAACAAGTATATCAAAGAAAGAAGTAAAAATTTTAGCAAGAAACGTCTTTGCTATTCTAAGTTTATGCAGTTACAACGGCCCACTCTGCTGTCAGATAAACCACCTTTGATAGGACATCTTGGATGATAACAGAAAAACGCACAACGACTGCAATGCTCTGGTGTCGATGTTATTGTTTACTTAAATATTACTGTTGTAAATTTAACAATTCATCTTGTATTATTTATGGTGGAGCTTCCCCTTTTATTTTGTTGTGGTTACTGGGATTTGAGGGGAGATTGTAAAAGGGCAAAAGGACGCAACAAACTCTGTTCCTAAGCTCCTCGGATAGCATACGAGCTAATTTTCGTCCCGATTAAATAATAAGTCCAAATCTTATATTTAAACATACCTAAAATCCAAAAAAGTTTAAAGTTCCTCCAAAATCAACATCTTCTAAAATTTCTTTATTCCGGCCTCCCAATTATCTGAAAAATTCTCAAAATGTTTGTGACTTATTGCAAACTAGGTCCCTGTTATTCAAACGTTTGGTCCTATAATTGAAACCGAAGTATCAACAGAATATGAAGTAGTCTTGCAGAAACGTCAATGAAAGGGGAAGCTCCCCCTTAATAGTCCACGCTCGACCAAAATCTATCGCCAGGCCCGACCTCCCCAATTCCTACGGCCTTCGGAACTATATTGCCAGACAGTGCAGACCTAACTGCTTTGCGGACGATCGCGAATTAAAGATTTCAGTATATTTTCATATGTTTTATATCTGTTAAGTCCGTAGGCCAGGAAAACTGCAAACTATCCTAGTCTGCAGTATACTAAGAACAGATGCTACAGACAAAAAAAAATGTAAATGTAGTATTTTTACTCCTCTGTACATGTAGATCTGCTTTAAATCTCAGCAGATTTGGTGTTTCGGTTCGGGAATAGGTTGCAACTAGGTTATGTTGTTAATACATGTACATCAGCATATACTGCCTGCTGTTTTTACACTTTTGCAGGCTGAGTTTATTGCAGAATAGTGTTATTTACAACGTTTTTAATCTGGTCATGATTTATGGTGGTGGGTTTATCGCCAACAACTGTATAAGAAGCTGTAAGAGTAACTTTCTGAAAATCAGAAATCTGCTTGAATTGAAAACAAAATAGTTATCCAGTGATTTAGAGCCTCGTTTTTTTATTCAGGATTGTAAAGATCACGTTCACCGGCCCATGGTCATAACCCTATTTTCATTTGATCTGTCTTTGCTGATACTGATAAGATAACCATTTTTTTTACCTAGGAATGGCATGTTAAACTACAAACATATTCTTCGAAAGACCCATGACCTCTACATAGCTGAAAGACGAGAGTTGAAAGCAGGAATTATCAAGAAAATCCGAGACGCTCCAAGGTTGTCAATATGTTCAGAGGCTGAAATGGTCAAAGTTGCGATAAATGATGAAATTACACATGGAGATAAAGCCATTAAGAAAACTGTTACATCCGGCATAACATCGTTCAACATCAACCGTGAAAGTGCGGCAATGGGAAAACACGAAGATGTCGAAACTGATGACCAGAGTTTGGATTTGTTTGAAGAAAGAACTGAGACCTATGAGGACTCCACCAATCCTGAAGTAAATGTCCAAAATTATCATAAAGAAGTAGAGGTAGATGATAATGTGTCAAAAGATCCCAATCAGGATGAAAAGGAGAAAGATCAGGAAAAAATCACTAGTGCTAAAGAAATGATGGACGAGAGCGAGAGCGAGAGCGAGAGCACTGGAACTGATGACTTATACACACCAAGTAAAAGCACACACAGTAGCGATGATGATGATGATGATGATAATGATGATGATGACGATGATCAATTTACAAAGGTCCCCACAATACCATGGGAAGAAGATGTGAAAAAGGAAGACACGCAGTTAGTAGCAGTTCTCAAGTCTTTCCACAAGCATTTGAAACGACCAGCTGGTGGCTACCACCGAAACATTAAAATACGCAACTCCTATTGCCAAAAGGTCTTCTCCATTGCAAGCTGCCATCCATCGCATGGTCTTCAAACTTTCTTTGATGGCGACTGGCTCTGGGACAAGTGGGTTCTTAAGTATTTAAAGGTGGACTTGGCGACCAAGGGGTACCAGAAAGGCAAGGAAAAGAAAGCCCAGACAATCAAACTTTATCTCTTGGCCGTTCAGGCGTTTATTACCTACCTATTGAAGAAATCAGGATTAACATTCTCATTCAGTGATCGTGAGAAGTTGGAGTTAGTGTTGGCTGAGCTCCCTGGGTACAGAAAGTCACTCAAAGAGCATTACCGAGCAGAAAATGAAGCAAAGTTCTACAAAGATTTAGAAGAAATGCCAACAATTGAAGATTTACGAACAATGCTTGGTTCCAAATTCTCAAAAGAATGCAAGGACCTCATTCAAGGATCTAAGGAGGGGTTCAGAAATGGCGATATTGTCAATGCGAGAGATTACCTGATAAGCAGGCTGGCAATTGAGAACTGTTGTCGCTCTGGGGTTTTGGGTCTCACAGTTGCCAGCGTACGTGATGCGGTACTTACTATGCCAGCGAACAATTATTCTATGAAGTTTCTCAAACACAAGACCATGGTGTCATACGGTATGACATTTCCTACAATGACACCAGAATTAAGGGACCTTCTGATTAGATACATAGCTGAGATTCGACCAATGACAGTAGAAGATGAAGATCTTCCAGATGAAGACCGTTTGCTGTTCACCTCACGATCAGGACGCGAGATGTCTCCATCGGAGTTAGGAAGAAGGATTGGACAGTTTTACAAGAAGTGTGGAGGGGAGAAAGGAAAGGTTGTCCATCCTACCAATGTCAGGAAGACCTCTTCGACCGAAGTTTCGAAATCAAGCAAAGAGGAGAAGCAGATGCATGCAGCACTGCTAGAACATTCGGAGAAAACTGAACTTGAAAGTTACGTGTAAGTACAAAACATTTTGTGTTATGGATCAAGATTCAAGTTCTACCTAGATACATTTGTTTTTGTACCCAGGAGGTGTTAATTCCTCGGACACTATATAATTAACACTAATCAATTGTGAAGCACGTCCTGAATTTCTTTCACTCTTCATCATAAGAGATCTAACCTACAAATATTTGAATAGAGACTTGTTTTTCAATCTTTAATTAAAATGTGTTATTATATTTCAGCTTATCATAAGGTCAAAAAAGTCGTATATTCGATGCTACGTTGTCAATTTTAAAAATACAAAACCAACTAGAAAAAGACCTATAGTTGCAGCAGCTCACTTTTGTTAAGATATCCAACCCGGTGCTCTCAAATAGTGCACATGTTTGAGGAAGACGGGCTGGTTCCCTGAATAGTTAGGAATACTAAGCGATCAAATTATTTTTCTTATATACTCCAGGAGAATCAACAAACCAAAGCAACAAGCAATTGCAGCTCGCCATAACCAAGATCGGCTGAATCTGACGGATCTGCTGCAGTCAAAAGGTTGGTCGAAAATTGTAACCAGAAAGAAAATGTTTTCGCCAAATCTAAACCAGGGACTATTTCAAGTAGTTGGACCATTATGCACAAGATCACTAACTGAACGACTGACCAACAGACCAACTGTCTGGGTGACAGCTGACTAGTTAAATTTAACCAGTTGTTCTTTTTTCTAGATTCGATTCTGCCAACGGAACAACCAGGAAAAGATCCTCTGAACAACAATCCTGCTTCAGATAACAAGAATGGTATGTGCATGCAATGTTGAATGTTAACTATTTAAAGTTAGTAAACGTAGTGGTAAGCATACCAATTAAACTTCACATGTTCAGAAACAAACAGATAGTCAGGCAGGCGGACAAGCAGTAAGTTCTTAAACAGCGTATGAATATGACTTTTATGCACAAGAACACTGACCGACCAACTGGCTTAATGGCTATTGAATATTTACCAGAGTTTTTTTTTTGTAGATTCGATTCTGAAAGTGGAACAACCAGAAAAAGATCATGAAAACAACACACGTCCTTCAGATGTTGATAATGGTATGTTTATGCAAAGTTAGTAAACATAATGAGAAGCACATACAGGAGGAATCCCACAGCAGTGGCACAGCGGTTGAGGTTTACACTA
>JAOEJI010794031.1:0-14135 GCA_025448255.1 Umimayanthus chanpuru
ATTGATGATTGTGGAAAAAAACTTTCCCAAACAACTAGATACACAAATCCCTCTGTAATTTCCTGTATCTGTTTTGTTTCCGGACTTCAAAATAGGAGTTATGATGCTTTCACACCATATACTTGGGAATATTCCAGTGGAGAATAGCAAAGGCTCGCAACTTGTTTTAGTCATTTCATTCTTAATCAGATCAAAATATGACGCTTTCTTATTTTTCTGGGTTTTTTTTTGAAGCACTTATTAATTCGTTTACTGATATTGGATAATCAAGGCTATTTGGTGAAGATTTCAAAATTTCAAAACTTTTTAATTCATTTAATATTGTATTTTGATCTGTACTTTGCATTGACAGGGTTTAACGTAGATTTCCAAAAGTGTTGCAGCCACTCTGCCTCCTTAACCGGTGGCAAAGTTTCAGAGGATACGTTTTCAGGAAGTGTCTTAAAAACGTTCCAGAATGATTGAGAACAGTCTTGTGATTCAGTCAATTGACGCATTTTCTCATTTTTATAACTTTGTTGTTTTGTACGAACCAAGTTTTTATATTCGGAAATTGTATCATGGTAAGATATGCGGATTTCGGTATTCAAAGGATCTCTGCGTTTTTGATTTGCATGTTTACGTACTTCATGCCTTTTGAATCTGCAGTCTTAATGTCAAACGATTTCTTTTTAACACTGTTAGATATTCGACACCGGCGTCTAACGGTTGCGCTTTTTAGTGATTGTTTACTCGCAGTTAAAAGAATAGTTATCACGTCCGACGTTGCTTGATCTATTCCTACTTCAGACTTTTTAAATGGAGATTGAATATTGGACGAGTTTAGTGAGGTTTTAAACAGAGTTGATTAATCTGTAAACCAGAGAAACTGAGTAGGTAAAGACTTCAATTGTTGTGTTTCTTCATGGTCTTGTATTGTATATGTAGCTTTTAATCGTTGAGAGGTATTTATTCAGGCCGCTATTCGACTGTGATCAAATAATTATGTTGGACCTTTGACGGTAAAGTAATCAATATTCTGAAAGAGAGTTTGGTCGCAAATTATATAATCAACAATGCTGACTCCTAGACTGCCGTGAAATGTAATATTACCTAAGGAGTCGCCTCTTATTCTGCCATTAAGGATGCGCAGATCAAAGATTTTTATTAATAGTAGTAGTAGTAGTAGTAGTAGGAGGAGGAGGAGGAGGAGGAGGAGGAGGAGTGACAGTAACAGTAACAATTGGCTTTATTGGCATGACCTAAAATGTTTACATATTGCCAAAGCACGGCACTTTACAAACTTTACAAATATTAGTAACGGTAACAATAAAAGTAATGGATATGTTGAATAAAACTCGGAATTGCAATCTACTTAACTATTTTGAGATAGCGATTTTTCGTTTTGTCAATGCTTTACAAGTTTTATGTATATATTATTATACACTTATTACAAGCATTCTTATATCTTAGTAAGTATAACTACATATAATAAAATCAGTAATGATAATGAAAAATAGATTTAAAAAATAGTAATAAAAGCTATAAAATACTAACTATATTGTAATGTAAATCAGGAACAACTCACTAAATACATCTAAGGGGCAATGACCTGATTTTTTGTTGAAAAACATTTATACAACAACAACAGCAACAACAACAATAACTTTTTATTCACCTCATTTTTGCATGCGTATTAAATAGAGAAAAAAGGATAATTATATAAATAGATAGCTGCAGGTTGCTTGGAATAACCATATCATCATACAGGCAACAAGTTATAATTAAATAATGTTTTGGGTATCTTTGGTAGAGACTAATAATTTTTTTGACTTTGTTAACTGAAACTGTGTCCGCACTTCCGTTGAATATCTTGTTTCTGTTTTATTTCCCGTTCTAAGGATGAGTTATTTGAGACCCTGACACCACATGCTAGTAAATATGTCAGTAAAAAGTATAAAATTTATTTAGAAATTTTTTTATAAACTTTTTGTCATCGGTTGACAATTAGTTATTATCACTTTGTTTCTTTTCAAATCCGATTTATTCTTCAATTTTTTGTGGTTCTCTAAAGTTTTGTAGCATATATTTGGAAATCGAGTTCATTCAGATTGAATCTATATTTTCCTAAGGATTTTAGCAGGTCAGTGTTAAAATGTTGCAACTTTTCTCGTTCTTTAGGGGGGGAACAGAAGCTTCGATCAACTAATGTTTCAGGAAGTGTTTCCATTCAAAATGAGTCTCAACTAGTTGATTTAGCTTTTTGTTTGGATATTGTTGTTGCTTGCTGTTGATTTTTGTGATAAGTCATTCACAAACCTAAATTCATAAATTTATTCGTTGAGATTCGCTATTTTCTAGATCATCAGCCGGTTAAAGCGACATTGAGTGATTTAAATCGTTTTTAGCGCACCAGTTAATTGTTTCATTTATGAAGGGTCGGATATTCCTTTGATCTCCTTTATCAATGACTTTAGACACAGTTGTATTATCGTCTACGAGTTTTAATCAGCGGTCATAGCAATAACTGTGTTTGGATAATTTCTTTTGTTACTTTAAGCTTGGTGGGCCTCGGGGTGGGGAGGGGGAGATAAGGAAGTGCCGAGAACGTCCTTAATATTCACGTAATACCTATGTTAAACTTTTACTAACATTTTTGCACAAGGGTATCACTTGTTGCCATGGTAATTCCGTTTTTGATGCCATGTTTAGTGAAATTTAAATGTTTTGAATAATTTTTCCAATTGCATGACGCAAGCACAAGAGCAATCGCAAGAAAAGGGAAAAGTTTTGATCTTTACGCTTTTGCTTGCTTCACTTTACTGTGAAGTAAGAGCTCTTGTGTTTGCACTTGCTTCTGCGCTTGTTCTTGCGTCGCTAGTGAAATCCAGGTTTCAATGTATTTAAAACAATCGTTCGCAGACTCTTCGCACAGCTTCAATTAGTACTCACAACCTTTCATAAATAATAATAAATCGAGCAAACCGTGGCCTATTTGCGATCAAAACACAAGCAATGGATTGCTGACAACTTTAGATTTAGCAGAATTCAAGTGATTTTACTGCAAATGTTCCAATACTTGTGGTGTTCCTGCTTTCTTGTCTTAGCTGTTTCCTACTTGGAGTCTCACTCGAGAATCAAGCAAGGCTGCCACTTCTGGTTAAAGCCAACAAATGAATGTAAAATGCCTTTGTTGATCGTATACAAATCGAGCTTAATTGCCAACAACAATCTTTAGCATGCAATGCTGGTCAAAGGAATCCTTAGTCAAATATAATCGTTTCGATTTGTCAGTACGTTGGAATAGCTCACTTGCGTTTTCCAATCTTGATGAAGCTGGAGATGGAAAAGGAATTATCTTTGAACTTGAACGCTGTGTCGAGGAAGTGACGTGGGTTCCCCCCTTTGTGAAAATAGGGAGCTTACGATGAGATGACGTCTAAGCTCGGGAACGGTAGACGAAAGTAAAACATACAAATACTGGGCTACCAAGCGTTTTCATTCATCCGTCGAGCCTTGGTGGCAACTGCAAACCTACTCTTTTGTCGTCTCACAGAAAACGTAGGTGTTATTCTTTCATTTTCCTTTCTGGAAATTTTGTTTTGTCAACATTTTGCGCGGTTTATTGCAAAAATACCTTTATGATATTGCGCAGTCCATTTTTTGGCTTCTTTTTGTCAGAAAAATTCAAACAGAATGTGAATTTTGTGAACCTACTGAGCAACAGCAGTTTGTACATGGTCTGCACTGTGTGCGCGCGTTCGTAACGATCGAAATTGGCGCGCAAAAGGAAGTACTCGATCTAGTCTACCCACTGCAATGTCGGCCGTCGTGGAGCAAGTCCTTGTCTTATCGTAAGCTCCCTAATAACGTTGGGATGACATAAGGACTGTAGGAGATGCAATTTTTCTTTTCGTAAAAGGTCGTTGCCATTTGGAACAGTCGTTGCCATTTCGAACAATAGTCTATTGTCACTTTCATGAAGAAGACAAAGTCTTGTTCGCGGAAATTCAACTATTTAATACTAACCCTAATCCTAACCCTAATCCAAAACAAAATTAATTCTAAGAGAAGAAACTATCAATAGAAAAAAGAAAAAAAAGCTAGCGAAATAAAAAATAAGAATGATCGTATTTCGAACCCGTGACGGCTAGCATTCTAGTCCTATAGCTATACACAACCACTACGCCAACAACTTGAATCAGTGCCGTTCACATTCTCTTTACCGTATATATATTACAAATGGCATCGACGGTAGTTGGAAATTGCATCGACTGTTTCAAATGGCAACGACCGTCGAAATTTTGTTCTTGTTAGTTTCCTAACAAGAAAACTACATATAATGTCAGGTATGTATTAATAGTAATACCTAGTTTATTTGGTTGGCTTTAATTTGTTGATATACTTCTCCATGGCCTTCCGTACATTATCGATTCGCAGGCAGTACAATACTGGGTTCAGGGCACTGTTCACCATTGCAATAGAAAAGGTAAATCGATAAACTACTCGCATTGTTCGATCGTCTTCACGAGGTCTGATAGTGGCTACCGTGATTTGGTAAGCAAACGATGGAAGATAACACAATAAGAAAAATAACAGAATGTAAAACATTGTGAGGGAGGCTTTTCTATGTCTTGCCATGAAGATCTTCTTTGCAATGGTTTCTGAGTTCAAAGTCTTAACTAACATAGAGGTCTTGTTCTCTCGCTTATTCATCAAAACTGACACGTTTTTAAGTATCCCCTGTCTGTATCGGCGACACAGCAAAAATATCTTACCGTAGCAAAATACTACCATGCCAGTACACAATACAGTAAATCCCACGAGAAAAGGCCTAAAGAAGACTTCCTTGGTGTCCCAAAGACGTGATGTAAAGAGCACAAACAGAAGCAGCCACAAAGACACCATAATTTTAACGATCGTCTTGGTTGTCAACATGGTAACGTTCCGAATAGCTAGGTATCTTTTAACGGAAATCACAGCTAGAGTTAGAAAAGTCAAACCCATTGATAACCAGCCGATAAACGAAGACATTACTCCTGCCACACAGTAGATGTCTTTGTTATTAATCATCTCACCAAGAACGGTGAGAATGTTCCAGGGTGCAACCAAACTGCCAACAAGAAGATCGGTCACTGCTAGACATCCTAACAACGTATTCGAAGGTGATTGTAGAGCTCTGTTTTTCCAGATCACGTAAACTATCAACGCGTTGCTAACAGATGCTGTAATTCCAATGATAAAATCAAAAATGGAAATTATGATGTTGATCACAAAAATAGAAGGTGTTTGCTCCACGAATGGCTTGAGAAAACCACAAGTTTCCGATGGAAAGGTTTGGTTTACAACCATTGTTACAGTACCCAGAACACTCTGTCCTTTTTTGCAATCCCAGTAAAGCCTTGTTTATCAGGAAAATATCTTTGTTTCAACGATGAAGCTATAAGTAAAGTCATTGACAACGCATTCTGCAAAACTGTTTATGAGCAGATACGGATATTGACTCTATATTATGCAAAGTCAATACTAATTGTAATAAACTATTTGTGGTGCTTGAACCCCACAGTTCCTTTTGGTTCCAGTATCGACTATTGACTATCACAACCTTTTTTAAATCTCTGTATACCATACGTATAGAAGGACAATATTGGGACCTGAGCGGACTTCGTGCTCAATACTTGTGTAAAAATGGCAGAAAAATCTGCCTAGAGATCCTTCCACGGCTATCATACACCAATGTTGTAGAGCAATTGATCAAGCTTCCCTTCCCAGTAGTTGGGCAGTTGATTTAATAACAATAACTTTTGAGTATTTATTTATTCGGCAGGGACATTTGTTATCATAAATTTGTCTCCCTAGAGGCACTAACAACAGGTACAACTTTATGTTTTAGACGGTATAAAACGAAATGAGGGCGTCAAGCAATATTGAATATTATTGGCACTTTGTAGTAAGAACCACGCTGTCTCCTGCTGTCCTGCTTCGTGAAACCATTTCTTTTGTAATCCTAAACTTTTGGCCATAATCTGATTGGCTGAGACCAGTTCAGCGGAGTTGCAATACCTAAATCCAGTGTACACAGATGCAAGGCAGGTTTGATTCAAGGCAGGCTTTATTACAAGTATACTATGAACTAAAAACAAATTGGTACATACAGTTAATCATACAGGCACTAATATAACGGCACAAAAGGACTGCTTGTTTGGTAGACTATATTTGTCTTACGGTGGATAGGATCGATCGTAAATTCTTGAGAACAGCTACAAAGCTGTCTGAAACTGTTAAAAAATACAGCTTGCCTTAAACTAGTAGGTGGAAGTAAAATTATGTACATCATTTCCACACAGTATGATTTTCCACCTGACCATTCCTGCTGCCAACAAGAAACCGGCCATTCGCAACCTCGCTGAGACTACCTCGCATGACATCCACCCTTCCCACGCAACAATAAAAAGCCCATGCAACTAACTGACCAGACCGCGTCGCACAAATGAAAATTTCTTTGGATTAGCAGAAATATTTCACTGCTTGTTTTGCCTAATTAAACAAGGAAGCGATGGTCGCTACTCTCCCCAACAGGAAGTGGAACAAAACCAGCAAACCTATCTCAGAAATGTTGAGATAGACGGTCCCGAGCAAAAGCAACTGAAACATTTAGCCGAATAACGAAGTCGCTTAAACTACCTATTCTGCATGACAGCAAAAGGTTTCCAGGGGTTATTCACAAAAGGGACAAGAAGAAATGTTTTTAGGATTGTTTACTCGGCACTAAAAGCAAAGCAGAGAAAAAATGAACTCAAACCACCCCATCCCGGGGACAAGCTTTCAGTCCAAATGCCTGACTATCGTGAAGAGAAACTCAATAAAACCAACTCCCCCACCCCCACCCCCACAGTTCGTCCCTCTTCAGGGTTAGCGTTATCAGACGTATAAGAGACACGAGAAGTTCTCTGGGCACATCGTTTCACCATTTTGGTACCAGTACGAAGTCACAGTTTCCAATATTGCATGTTTTTACATATTTGTATATGTTGCAGGATAGATAACAATTACCATTTTCTCAACCAATCACCTTTAGAATAGTCTTACCTGTTTACAACTGAACAAATTTTAAAACAAATACAATTTTGTTTACCCATATCTAGTGTACATTTCGTTAGTGTCTTCTGAACAATCAGGTCAAAATAGACACTTTAAACTTTAATGGCACGAGGAGTTGTGCGAATTAAGTAAGACCAAGGGCGGACAAACGAAATTTTTCCCTTTTTCCGTAATTAGTGTTATATTGTTTATTACAACTAAGCAAAGAAGTATTGGACATGTGCGAGCTCGGCTTAACAGATTCAAAACAGCTTGGAAACAAGGCAAGATTAATATCCTCACCAGAAGATAAAATACTCAATAAATTACCACATGTATCAGGTGTGGGATCTAAAACAATTTCAATCTCATTAAAAATATCTATGTATTAATAAAACGATGTGCTTTCTGAAAGCAAGAAGAAACTGACAAAGACACGTCAAGTTGTTATTTGAATATAACCAAAATGATTGTAGTTTCATGAAACAAACAAAATGATAACTACAACAATACTAACGAGAGGAAGAAAACGAAAAGGCTCGTCACAAATCCAGACTGCTAGCTCATGGTATCATGATACTTCAATATAACAAGACATTTTTGTTAGTACTAGTTTATTTCAAAACTTGGTGTTGAAGCGAAATGTCAAATCGTATTAGATTGGAAGTTTTACGACAAAATCTCTCTCTCCCGTTATCTATAAAAATGTCAATTTAAGACAACTCGCAGAAGCAACAGTAAAGAACAAACTTCAAGATTTCAGAACCACAGTCAAAACGGCCCGCCTTAAAATTAATGATACTGCATGCTAAATCTTGTTTTTAATACAAGTAAATGCACTTAATTCAGCAAAGAGTTGTTCCTGGTTTTGTAAACAAAATTGTGCTCTAAAGTTGTTGCACTTTTAGTATGTTTTTAAACTTTAAGAGCATTTGCTCAAATCCAACAAGCAAGTTTTGACGAATACTGAGTATCCTTTTCGTACGCTCTCCCTGATTCAAAAAGCGATCGACAAGAGTTAGGATATGATAACTGCTTAGTCAGAAGGTAAATCCTGCAACTCAGAGAATAAGTACCGAAACTGTTATAACACTATATAGTGTATATAATATATATTCTGTAAAAGCTATGGCATGTTTAGTGTAGCTACAGCTTATGCATAAGCACGTGTTGATTCATTACACAATATATGGCGAAGAGTCAACTTCCGCATAGGAAGTACCTCACATCCTGGTGGTATAGGTTGTCTTGCTTGTGAGTCAGCTAAATGGAAGTTTGGGACATTTCTTGAAGCTGTGAAACAACGATAATACATTTCATGTCAACTTCTTACTTCTGCTGTATGCTTTAAATATAAAACAATAATATGTATACAATACATACAGAAACATTTTTGCGTGTTCAAGCCAAAAAGAAAGATTACACATGTACAAAGACAATAGAGTTGGAACAATAGTTATGTGTGAGTCAACTCCAGCCGCGAGCATCCCCCCCCGGGCAAACCCCGGGCATTTGTTGCACAATGAGTCCCGGGGGTCGAGCATCTGGCAATTAATAGTGTCCCCCCGGGCACTTGCAAACAACGAAAACTTGTTTTCTAACATCCTGTCGTCATTTCCGACGGCACTCGGAGTCAAGGGTTTCAAGCAGTCAAGCACTGTCATTTTGGAGTAGGTAAAGAGCATTTATCGACCATAAAAGACCCATAAAAGCAATAAAACTATTTGCTTTATCTTTTTTGAGTCGGAGTGACTCATTTCTTCACCTGTTTTATGCAGTTCTATTCAGCTGAAACAGTTATGTTTATTAAAAATGGCAACTAATAATTTTGTATATTGATCGGATGGACAGGGGGCCGGGCATTTGACCATCATAGTAGGAACGGGGGGCGGGGCATTTGCCAACAAAAATTTTCCGCAGGGCCGGCATTTGGGCAATTTTTTTCAAATGCCCGGGGTGTTCCCGGGGGTTTGCCCGGGGGGGTGCTTGCGACTGGAATTGACTCGCATATTAACCCTAAAACGTCCAAGGGGGGGTCAAGTGGACCCACCCCCATAAGTTTTTCCAACCTAAAATTTGAAGCTTTTAAGCAATCAAAATGAAACTTTCAGTACGTGTAGTATGATAATGGGCGCATCTTATGACGTTAATTGGATGACGTCATCACTTATAATTTATGCGGTATTAGTTATGCAAATTAATGTTCATAATAGAAAACTGTAATTTTTTGGGAAAATGTGGTCTAATTTCTTCTTTTAGACTCTATTCTCAATTATATTCCTATTCGAGGCTACAAACACATGTTTTTTACTAATTTCAGTAAAATTTGCTGCAGTTTTGCGCAAAATAAAATTTCTGAAAAATCCAAGGTCAGTGGCGGTCAAGATGGCAGACATGTTGTGAAACGACTGTTACCATTGCAACAGTTCTTAATGAAAACTTGATTGTTGTTATGGAAAGTACTTAGCGAACCCAAAGCTGCTTGCATGCCAAAGCTTGATCTTTTATGTGCAACCATTTGGAAAATCTATGGGAAGGGGGGTCCAAATGACCCCCCCCCCCCATCCCTTGGGTTGCAGTAAATAGCTTGGTCGTCCGAGGGTTAACCCAAGCCACGTGTTTTGTTGATTGTTTTGGTGATAGCGCAGTATCCCGGAAACTCAGGAAGGATAAAGAAGAAAATATTTTTGTAAAGGACAAGACAGAAAAACGTATGTAGGTTAAAAACTAGGAGTTCCATATTCTTAGGTAATTGTAACAACTGTAATTATAGTTTTGAATTTCGTTGCATGACTTAAGGTTACTGTTCAGTTTGAGCGGTGTTTTCGGTTAATGGAGCATATCTCTGTTATTTCGTGTCGTAACCCTATAAACCTATACATCACTGAAAAGCTTATTACATGATCTAAATCGCTGTTTAATTTTTTTGGTAATTTCAAATAAATAGAGAGAACGGACGCCTTGTTTTCCGACCTTTGTTTTCCCTCTCCAGAGTTCCACGTCGGACGTGTTGCGTTTGATGGCACCAATTATTATATTTTCATATTTGGCAGTATTTGCAGTCCAAAACCGTGTCAGCGTTTTTTGAAAGGTCGATTTGTTTGTATTTTACAGCCAAAACCCCGAAATAGCACTTTCGTAATCGAACGCGGCGGAGTTTTATTGTGATAACTTAAAACCTTTTTAAAATTTTAAAAAACACTGACATTGTTTTGAACTTCAGTTATTTAGCTATAAAACTGCCAAATTTCAAACCAGTAGACGAAAAACTACCCGAGTTGGAACCTCGAGTGTCTCATAGTTTTGACATAAAAATATTCTCGAGAAAAAAGCTTTTAAAAGTTTTGGCGTCTCCTCAAACTCACTTCCGGTGAAATTTTTCTGTTTCAAAATCTCGTTCTGTATATGAGATCTCACAATCAATTTTTCGCCGATTTAAAGCTTTCTCATCTATCCATATTTTCCATATGGCTAACAATCTCATTTTGGCCGTTTCCTTCGGTTTCAAACTGAACAGTATCCTTAAGCGAAATTAAAAGCCTTAATATCAGTTATCGAAAGAGTTCAGAAGTGGGCACTCAGCATTATCTGTCCCTCCAATTCATATGATGACAACCTTACGCGTTACGGCTTGACTACATTGCAAATCAGAAGAGACTCTCAGTGTGCCAAAACTGTTTGACACTATCTCCAAGCCTAGTCACAGTTTGTACCATTTGCTGCCACCTAGACATATAGCTAGGCACAACCTTAGGCGTGGTCGCGTTTTCGACCTTCCACTCTTACGTACGAACCGTCATATGAAGACTGCTATCCCTGCCATGTGCAGACTTACAAACAGTTCACCTTAATGTCGCTTTTTTTTCTCTTTTTTTATATTTTAATATTAGATGTATATTTTAAATAGAAGATTATTAACTCGCGTTTTTCTTTTTTGTATATAAATATTAAAATTTTTAAACATTTCATTACTAGATGTATACTTTTTTAAATTATGCAATTCAGCCTCTGGCTGCCATGTAATTATTTTTAAATAAACTATCTAACTATCTGTCTCATACATTTGCAATTTCTTGGATCTGCTTTATTGCCCGTAATGTTTCTGGAAGTGTTTTGAAAATACTCCAAAAAGATTGCCATTCAACATCACTCATCAGTCTCAACTAGCTGATTTAGCTTTTTGTTTGGACATTGCTGTTGCTTGCTTCATAAATTTATACGTTTGAGATTCGTCATTTTCTAGATCTTTTAAAGCGACATTTTTTGTCGAAGAACTCTATCAGTATTAACAGTATTGGTTGTATTTAGTGCTTTGGTGCGACGCTTGGCAATTTTCTGCTTCAAAGAATATATAGCTGTACAATTTGGAGATTTACGCCAGCTTCGTCCGGTGCGAAATATTCGTTTGGGAACTGAATTTGACATTTGGCATTGTATTTGGATAGCAGATATGGATCTCTGAAATATTGATATATTAATTAGTAGGGTGTAAAATGGCATGTGTCAGTTCTGGTTTGGCGGTCTTCATGAAACAATATTTGCAGAGTTTGTTGCGGTTTTGTGCATGGGTTGGCAACTGGGTCTGTTTTAGAGCCAGGCTGTAAGGAAGACGAGGGCATATTAATCGTAGAGCCTTTTCTATGTCCGCTCTACTTCTCAATTACCAGAAATACTGAGATGAGGTTGAAGTTGCAGATCCATACTCCGGAATGGATCTTATGCATATGTGTAGACTGTTAACATAGACGGCTGGTAAACTCCGGCCCATTTTAGCTAACATAGGGGGAATGTAGGAGCTTGGTAGCTTTTTCAACGATTTAGGATATGTGGGCATTCCATTTAAGGGGGAGCTACATCTACCTAACGCTACTGTAGCTGCAATTGCGTCATATTTTACCGTTCCTGTTGTTGTTGAATTAATTTTTGAATCACTGCGAAATAATACCGTAGTTGATAGAGACTTAAAGATATTTTTAGTATTCTTTTGGAATATTTTTGGAGAAAAAGATATAGAGATGAATTGCAAATTTTACAGAAATACTTTTGTTTTTATTTTGAGTACATTTAATGATAATTTGCCCAAGACTAGACTTTTGTTGAAGAGCTGGCTTAGGGATAGGGAAATAGACGATACACAGTTTTCCAAGAGTTTTGCAGGGATCTTGTCGGGTCCAGTTGCCTTGTCTTCATCGAGTGAGATACGAACTTTATGTACCTCGTCGGCTGTTATACGTATGTCTGAGATGGTGGCATTGGGCGCTTCCGTGTAGTAGACAGATTCACAGTATTCATACGTTGGACAAGGGTGTTTAAAAACTGAGAAAAATAACTAAATAATAAATAAATAAATAAATAATTATTTTTTTGCACAACATTTATTTCAATTACAGCGTTTCATACATGGCATGCATACTTAAGGTTACCGTTCATGTTGGAACGGATCAAAATATCGAAATTGGGATTTTTGCAGAATATAAATATACACTAAATGAACTTTTAGTAACAAAAATTGTTTTTTAATACGTTTAATAGTTTGCGAGATATGACAAACGAGAGTTTTTACCGAAAGTGAAATTGTATGTCGTGCGGCGTACTTTAGGAGTGAATTTCTCGAGACATGTTTGGCTAAAACTGCGACAGTGCAAAGGATTAATGCTCCCTCAATTTTTAAGATCATGCCGTCAAATTTGGCAAGCTTATAAAATAATAGCTGAAGATGAAAACTGTCCTGGCGAATTTTGAAATTGCGCTCCAATTATTTTTTATGACTCAAACAGTGCAGTTTTTTATGCTGCAAATGGGGATGTTTCTTCAAATGCCTGCAGAAAATTAAAGACGATTTCAATCAAAAATCGCCAGGACGGAATTAGAGTGCAAATGGTACTAAAACTGATAAGCAAAACACAAATGGTATAAATTGAAGCTGACAGCCGCATTGATATCTAGAAGTGAAAGAATTAGTTTGAATTATGAAGCGTGAATTCGTTTACAAACAAAACTTTTTTAAAAATTATATTCACCATCATCCAGATAATTTCATAAGCTTTCCATTGATACATAGGTTTGTGGGTAACCCATGCGTATTAACGAAGTTACATACGAAAAACTAAAAACACCACTCAAGGTGAACGGTAACCTTAAGTGCAGTTTATTTACATAATTAATGGTCCTTAGAACTCTCCAACTTGCAGTACATTTTTTGTTGTTACTAGTATGTGACGCTATTTGTTCTATGTGGCATATATGTCGTATATAGCTCTTCAATGCTCGAAAACTTGTGTGGTGCCCTTCCATCATGCATTTATAAATAACATATTTTGTAGACAGAATAATGAAATTTATTGGATAACTGATTCCACAGTTATCAGTAAATCTCTGCAGGAGGACGTGTTTTTCTGAAAAAAATATGTCTATCCCAGTTTTTAGTTTATCCACCTTGAAAGGGCATCCCACAAGGAGTGCACTTCTTTACAGTAACATTATTAAGTATTTTCATTTTTGTTAACAATTTATTTGTTGCAAATGTACGTTGGTTTGAATTGTACACAAAAAAGATATTAATTGATAGATTCTTGATCAGTCATTGATTTGGCACGAGAGATCCCTGCTCCATTTACTTTGGATTTTTTTGTGGGCTTTTTGCTCTTGTTTGTAAGTAGAATTGATAAGCAACCTTTGTAGGCTTTTTGGCTTTTAAAATTTCTGTCAATTGTTTTTCTAGAGAGTTCTCGTGTTCACGAATTCATACTTTCCAGTCATTTCCTTTCCAAGTCACTCCGTAATTCTGAATAAAGATTCGGTCAAGTTCGGAGACAGTCGTTAGCAAATGAAATGAAATGATCAAATTATTGCACTTTTGGTGATGTAGCTTCAAATTGTTTTCAACGCACCAGTTAAGCGTTTCATCTATAAAGGGTTGGATATTCCTTTGATCTCCTCTATCAATGACTTTAGACACATGTGTACTATCGTCTACGAATTTGAATCTGCGGTCATATCGATAAGCGTGTTTAAAATAATTTCTTATGTTACTTTAACCCTCTCTCTCAGGAGATGGTGTAGTTGCAACACCCCCC